>LPNX010992356.1:1181-94663 GCA_001517045.1 Pseudotsuga menziesii
AAACATTGATACTTGTATTCGCAAATCTCACAACAATGACATAAGCCGTATAACTAAAGTTTTTGTCTTGACTCAGTCAAAGAGCCTTCAATTGATTCTAGCAGAAAGAGATCCCCACGAGTCACATGCAATCCTTGTTTCAACAAAGTATCAGACTGTTTGTTCTGCTCCCTAAGTATACGAGTGAAAGAGATATGAGCAAATAAATGCGAATTTTCCTACAGCTGAGCAGCTAATGCCTAAAGGGGGCAACACAGTGAATGCCCTGCTCATTGTTCATCCATTTAATAACTAGCAATGAGTCTCCAAAGACCTGCAAATGTAGAATATCTTTGATTCTTTATCCAGCTCCACTTCCAATAATGTTCTGAGTGCCATTAGTTCTGCTAGATTATTTGTGCCACCACCCAGACTTGCTTTAAAACTTATAAAATGCCTGGTAGAAAAATAAAGGACTCCCAATACTGTTAATATTCTGTGGGCCTTGTCAGGACCCACAAAGAACCCCCAAGGTAAGATCTTATCTATAAAAAGTTCACCTACCTGCCTTGGCACCAGTACTTCAGTATCCACTATGCATCTTACAGTATTGAAAGATAGCACAAATTTGAGAATATACCTGAAATGTCTGAACAATGTCTGTTTTCAAATAGTAAAGCATTACGTGTTAGCCAAATACCCCAAAGGGTCAGAAAAGGTAATGATCGGGATGCCTTCAGCTCCTTTCTATGAAACCACCTCCTCAAGCATGACCGTACTGATTGCTATCATGCGCCTATAGGAGTCAGTCCTTGGTTGTTTTCACACAATTCACAAGGTATTAGATTTCTTCCAGAGTACCATTGGGATTGAGCTGTGAGCAGGGATGCTCTCTGTCCCCCACCCTGTTTGGGTTCTATATTGATGAGTGGAGACCTTTCGTCAAGAGCATATCTAGGATGGAGACGGGTGTCTCCTCCACCAGGTTCTGATATCTATCCTCCTTTTTGCTAACAATGTGGTCCTCTTGGCGTCATCTCTAGAGGGGTTGCAGAGACAGTTGGATGCTTTAGGCTTTTTTTGCAACCTTTGATAGTTGACAGTCAACTTGGGCAAAACCAAGGTTACGATCTTCAATGGGACAAAGAAGACTTTATCAGATCTTCACTTCCTCTTTAGAGGGGAAGATATTGAGATCACTAGCTCCTACACATACTTATGGGTGCAACTTTCTGGACCCCGTTTCAATATGCGACATGCCCTTCAAGCTTGAGTCAACAACAACTATGGAATCATGGATCCTTCAGTCTCCTCGAGAGACAGTGCTTTCAACACCACTTTGTGACATCTCGTCCAAGATGGCCCTCATGAACTCTCTTATTCGACACACTGTTCTCTATGTATCTGAGATTTGGGGGCCTGGTTTGCTGGATTCTGATTGGGCCTCGGTTGAGAGAGTACAAACTCTTCTCTTCGATGCATCGTTAGGTGCAAACAAACCTTTCCTTAGCACATCATCCTAGCAGGGTTTGGTGCCTATTTCTTCCGACTTGAGACGATGTTTGGTATGGTCTCTTTTCTACGTCGTCTCCGGAGCTTTGTCGACTCGGCGACAAGGTAGGATCAATATTTGTACTTGGCCTATTGTTCATCAGAGACTACTGCCTCATCTAGTCCTCCGGGATGTGCTTGAGGTTGGTTTGCGTGGGTCTCAATTCTCTTGGAATTCCATGGGCATTCAGATGGGCCGAGGCCCTCCTTTTAGATATTCTTTGGATGCACCTGGCCACCTCCTACCTACTAGACAAGAGTTGAACAAGCTAATCAAATATGACATTTATAGGGAGTTTATCTAGATTACTTGGGTTAACCCACGGAGTGGGTTATGCCCTAAGATGGCCTTCTATGCCGAGCACTTATTGGAGATGGGAGATGGACTCATTATTTGACCGTAGTATACCCTCCGCCATTGGTTACATGCTCTCCGCGTTCCCCTCAACCAATTTAGAGTGGGCTCTCACAGACTTCAGGTAGGGATAGACCATTTGATCGATTTCTCTGACAGGATCTGCTGATTGTGCCATCTTTAGGAGATCGAGACAAAGGAGCATTTCATTTTCTATTGCCCCATTTACTATGAGATTAGATGGAGGTTCTACTCCCTTTTCAAGGGGACTCAAAACCTCGTCAACTTCTTCATATATCTCGACCAAAGATGCTTGGATTTATGCATGAAAGAGACCATCAGGCTCCGATCCCATATTCTTCAACCTTCTACTTGACTAGATTTGACCCAACAGATTACTTCCTACTTCACAGTGCTACCCTCAAGAAGGGGCACTAAGAGACAGTCCGATAACAACCCATCCGTAACTTCCAGATTAGTGTAGACCCATGAAACCCTCCATCCCTCGAGATCTCAACGCCATGACAGGACTAGACCACCCCTCCCCCTGAGGTAGATGAGACCCCCAGGCCTTAGTGATGGGCTACCTCCTCTCAATAGTAGCACAGTGGGCAACCCATGTCTTACACAAGCTCTTCCTTTGGAGAACATGCTATCTTGAGTTTCCTTTATTTGGCCTCGGATGTTAGGAGAGATGGGCCTATTCCATAATAGACTTACATCATTACTTCTAGATCTTCTTGCTCCTGGATCCTTTACTCTTGTGCATCTCCACCCCTGTGCAGTCTCCTGTGCTCGAGGTCAATGGTTCCTCATGTTTTCCATGACCTAACATAGATTTCTTTGATCTACTTTCATTTTCTTTCTTGTCTTTTATAGGAGGCCGTTTGGTACTCCTGCTTTGTAATAACATCTTTGTACCCAACAGTCCCTTTGATCTACTTGTGGTCATTTGTTGGACATTAATAAAATTATCTTATCTATCTTATCTTATCTATAGAATTGCCCCGCCAAATATTATTGTAATCTATCCACTTACCAATATCTCTTCAGATCTGTTGGTAGAATGGGCACTGAGTGAATAGATGCAAAATGGATTACTCCCTAATCATACACAAAATACATATATGGGTCCATTAATCTGTAAACGAGGGACTTATAGCCAACTCGCTTCACCAACACGGATCTTATACTGAAGGGTATTTACTCTTTGCAATCTCGGTTTAGGGTTGATTATAAGGTTCCTTTCTCTGTGTATATATTTGTTGGTCTTGATTGTATATATCTGTTGGAAAAACGCAGACATTTTGGTCTTGAATGTATATATTTGTTGGTCTTACCGATTGAAATGGAAGTCCAAGCCACCAGTAAGCATGTGAGGAGGAAGTGACCACTGTCGCCTTAGTCAACTTCTCCCAACTGCTTTGGAAGCCTAAGCCTCCTAGGGGAGAGCCCTAATTCAACTATGGAAAGACACTAATTACCAAAGAATTCCTCTTTTGAGGTTGTTAATGACCAGTGCCTTATTGCAGTCAAATACAAGAGTGAAATCGTTGCGTTGAGTGTGTGCATGGGGTATGCTTTCATGATGCAACTTATTCAATGATAAGCAAGTCAAAAAACATCACACTAAGTATCATTCAACTAATAACCAATTTACTTTGTAAGGTGCAATGCCATAAACAAACATCATCCATAATGTATCCACCATATAAGAGCAATTATTGATCAAGTATATGCATTCATCATAACTCAAGAACAAGTACAACAGTACATGCAGTTATGACAGCAGTAAGTACAACATATATATTCAGTCTTCTATGCAAGTGTAACATTTAGGACCATGTTTATCATAAACAATATGCAGCAGTAGCAGTTCAACAAATGTGTGTTGACATTAGTAGCATTTAGTTAAGAGAGTTCACGAGATTTCATATTGTATGTGCATTTAACCAACTTAGTATTTACTTGTTGACAACACAGTAAGAGACAAGTGTGTATGACTGGTTATTTGAAAACTGCAGGTGTAAGTGCAACATCACATAACAGCAGTACTGAATTGCATCAATCACACATGTAAACCATTCATCAAATCATAGATTCATATGACATTTTGCATCTACTTTCATAGCAACATTATGGTGTTAGCAGTGTCCTTCGTTAGACCCGAATGTGAATATGCTGATGCCAATGTTTAAGTGCAGACCGAGTGAGTGAAAGACCAACAATTATCAATCCATATACTACCATTAACTAACCCTTGGTTTGTTTCTGTGTAGGTCAATGTACAACAGCAAAGGAGGAGAGGGCTGCCACTGTAAAGGGCAGCCCTAGGATAGGGTGTAGGCTGCCACAAATGGTAAAGGAGGGCTGCTACAACAACTTGGAGGAAGGAAGAAGGAGAGTAAAGGGCTTCAGGACAGGTTTTAGTTATGGTAACATAAGGGTAACCCTTTTAGGACAGACCCGAACTGTTATGAGTAAGGGAACAACATTATTTTAGGTATAGAAGCAGCCTTAGGGCTGTCCTAAAGGACAAACCCGAGGTCTGTTAGGGCAGAATGAAGGGCATCCAAGAAGGAAGGAGCAACTGTAGGCTTTTAGGGCAAAATTAGGACTCTTTTAGGGCCTTTTGGGGTGGATTTTGAGATTTTTGCATTTTTTGTATTTTTAGGGTTCCCTATAATTCCGCCTTAGGGGTTTTAGGACTTTAGAGGCCAAGGCGAATTTGTAGGGAAGGTGGCTGGAATTTTAGGGAGGCTCGAAACTGCAATTTTATTTTTTATTTTTTAGGGTTTATAACCTAAAATTATAGACCTAAATTTAACCTAAAGCTAATCCTAAACTAACTCTAGAACTAGGTTTTTTAGAAGAGAAAAAGTGTGAAAACCCAAGGGAAATCCTACCCTAGCAAAAGCCCTACCCAACCTAGGGTTTCTAGGAAGGATGGCTAACCTAGCGAGAAAGGGTTCCTAGGTCAAGCAACTAGCCTAGAAAAACTAAGGAGAAACCCTAGGGCACCCTCACAAGGAAACATGCCTCAGCTTGCTAAGGTGACAAGAATGGAAGGTAATGGCCTATCCTAGGAAAAAGTATAGCACTAGGGCTACCACTAAGACTTGAACGTGCACATCCACCAACATTCAAACGAAGAGATAAGAAGCCTTATTTCCAAGTGCTCGTGTTCATCCAACAAATCAAAACATCACCAAGCAAAGAACTTCACCAAAGAATTACCAAGAAAAACTTGCATTAACCTAGAAAAACTTCCTCAAGAGGAGCACATCCATCCAAATAGCCTAGCAAGGGTAAAACAAATGCATAGTTATTATCCCATAAGTTCTGTCTTTAAAATGAAAGTGAGGAGATCTATTTATATGATTTCACACTCACTTTTTAGTATTTACAAAATATCCAGGTCTACATGCCTTAAAATATGTCAACTGAAAATTAAAAGAAAATAATAATAAAATATAGCCTAAGGTAGGATTAAGGTAGGCTACTTGGGGCATTTGTACCCCTAGGTGCCAAAACATGCTCAAATAAGCGAATCACTCCGAACGAAAGGCTGGAGTGAGCTGGAGAGAGAGCGTTATACCCCATCTAACCCCTAGAATGCTATAAAATCCCTCAGCGCCCTCCTTAAAGCATGAAAAGGCTTGGCATTGAGGGTGTCTTTCCTTTGAGGAGATTAGGCCAGGGAGAGCAGGAACCCACTGATTGAAGGGCTAGGAGGGTGTCCTGGCTGCGAAGGGAGACGAATGTCTCACAGCTGAAGCAAAGGCCACCATACCCAGTGGTCAACCCTTAGGGGCCCTGGACACCAACCGC
Organism: Pseudotsuga menziesii; assembly: GCA_001517045.1. Taxonomy (NCBI): domain Eukaryota; kingdom Viridiplantae; phylum Streptophyta; class Pinopsida; order Pinales; family Pinaceae; genus Pseudotsuga; species Pseudotsuga menziesii. The sequence goes on from LPNX010992356.1 coordinate 6,898, forward strand.
GAAGTTAAAAACCCCAATAAAGGGCAGTCAACAATGCCATTAAGCCATAGTACCCCTAATGACCAAAGGGTCTAGCCATGACCACCATTGCTCGATAACACACCTCTTGGTTAAAAAATTGGCCATCTCTCCCTGGGGTACACTTGAAGGTGCGTTGGGTACAGGTGTAGCGTAACAATTGGAAAACTTAGACATTCTCTCTTGATGGAGAAAGTCAAGTTTGTAATGATATAACTCCTTATTTTATACATTAATAACAAATAGAAATCTAACTTCCAAAAAAATCAGCAAGATAAATATAATCAATAAAACTCAAATAGATTTTAGTGGAAAAGCTTCAAATTTTATTAATATAAATACAAAATAGTTTTACTTTTCTTGGATAGACTTTAGAATCTGGAATCCATAGATGATGCTAGATGGACAATGGCCTGGAAATGATAATAGCTAAATGTCAAATAAAATCATTGGTAACTCTCAAACTAAAAAATGGGAACAACTTACCTTTGACTATGATGGTGCTACTGACTCGGTATCCATATCTATGTTAGCATCTATCCAGCTGAGGTACTCTTCTCTAAATGTGGACTTCCATATCTTAAGTACCCTATCTGAAGTTGGATCTTCCTTTTTAATTTGGATGGCATGGAGACTCTTGCTTCCTTTGCTTACCAACCATATATTACACTGCACATACATCAAATCATTCCTCTATTTTGTGCCATTTGATTATGCTTCTTATAATGCATTTACTCAAACTTACTCCAATTTAATGTTCTCAGTACCAGACCAAAACTAGCTAAATCGACTGGTCGGACCGGTTCTTGGGGTTTTTAGGTGGAACTGGCCCCTCAAATAAGTAATGCTTGGTTTTGGTCTGAATTGGTTAGATATTAGAACCAAAACCAGTCAGAACTGGCAGGGTTGACTGGTTTTGTACTGATGCACTTCCTTCACACAAAAAAAATGCATGATATGTAATTTGATTTGATTGTAGACTATAATATGATTATGTTTGTATTGTGTAGGCCATTAAGAGCATCAATATCATTGTATTATGGTTCAGATATATATTGCAATCAATGCCATTTTGCTATATTCACCCTTGCAATACTATATGCATGATAAAACTTTTCATATTTGTGTCTAATGATTTGAATTTGCATGGATGTACGTGAATATGTCTCTGAGTGAATAATAAAATGAGGCTTAACTCTCTATCTCGGCCTACCTTTATACTCGAGTTGAAACCCTAATCTACCAAAACCCTATTCTCATAGTGTGATGTACGATTGAGATTAGTCCAAATTGATAATGTATAAGAATACACCTTATTAGACCCAATAGCTAAATATATGACTTTCATTTTATCACTAAAGTGAATTGCAAATAGATTTTTACTCGAACTACTTTTGGCACGATTGATACTAAATCTATGCGGAAGTTCTTGTCCGAGCTACAATCTTCAACATTCTCTCTTAGCGAGGAAGGAATTCTACACCAATCCAAGTTTGTCTTTGAATGCTTCAAACTTCCTTTTTGCTAAGGGCTTGGTCAGAATATCTCCAACCTATTGATTTGTGGGTACATACTGGAGCTTTATTGCTCTCTTTTGAATCTTGTCTTGAATGAATTGATTTTTGATCTCAATGTGCTTGGACGTCATGACTCTTAGAGAGTTTGATACAACTCCGACTATCACAATAATAACCGTGGGATCCAACTTTTGATCAAATAATCTTGCAAGGAACTTGTGAAGCTAGATTGTTTGACAACTAGCAGTACTGGCTGCCATATACTTTGCTTTTGTTGAGTTGAGTGGCACATAAGTATGCTTCCTGCTAAACTAGGATATTATAGGTGATCCTAAGCTAAAGAAGCAACACCCTGAGGTGCTCTTATTATCTGATGCACCACTTGCCCAATCTAAGTTTTTATGTTCCTGCATGTCACCTCACCATTTTCAAGATATCTTAGCCCATACTCTATTGTGTCCCTTAAGTATTTGAGCACATGTTATGCCGCTATCCATTGCTCCTGCCTTGGCTTCACCATGAACTAACTCAAGGTGTTTATTGCAAAACATATATTTGGCCTAGTGTTAACTGGATACATCAAGGAACCTAATAGATGCCTGTACAACGTGGGGTCCACCATACAATTTGGGTCTAAAATGGGCCTCATAAAAAACGGTCCGTAGATGAGTTGGAATTCAAAAACCATTAGAATCTCAAGAAATTGGGTCAATGATTATGGACACAATGTTCTCAGACTTAGACTTAGCAAATACTCATTATGGCTTGGGTCTTAGCGACTCGGATAAGAATCAACAAAGACTCCACAAATAGATTAAAAATTTAAAATATAGTAAATTTTGTGCACATTTACAAACCAATAAATCAACCTATATCCTGATTTCTTCCACAAACCAATAAATCAACCTATATCTCGAGTCATTGTCTCTATCCTTTACAAATTATGGAGAAACAAGGCCATCTTGACCTATGGACTATCTTTTGCTTCCCTATGCTTCAAATCTCACATCTAACCTCTTTTACCTCATTTAGTTTCTTATTGGTTAAAACCCCTCTTCCATCACCGATTGCATCCTTCATGCTTGTGTTCTCGAGTTTGCAAAATGCCAATAATCTCCACAAACTTTTCCAAAATCGTGCCCCAAGATTCAATTATAGTCCTTGTAAGCTTTCCAACTTTGAATTCTATAGGGTTTTCATTAGATTTCAATTATAGTCCTTGTAAGCTTTCCAACTTTGAATTCTATAGGGTTTTCATTAGTTTCTTATTGGTTAAAACCCCTCTTCCATCACCGATTGCATCCTTCATGCTTGTGTTCTCGAGTTTGCAAAATGCCAATAATCTCCACAAACTTTTCCAAAATCGTGCCCCAAGATTCAATTATAGTCCTTGTAAGCTTTCCAACTTTGAATTCTATAGGGTTTTCATTAGATTTCCATGTGGCCACTTTTGATTGGTTGAATTGTGCATGCGTCGCCATCATTTGCTAGGAAAGCCTTTGTTGTTGTAAATTTAACTTCGGAAGATATTCTTTGTATTATTATTATTATATTTTATTGTACTTTGTTACTCCTCCTTTCGAGGATGTTTTCCCTCCGATCAGAGATGTCATTAATGTAATTAGTCATGTTAAGAGTCTAGGTAAAACCTTTGTTGTAAGTCGGGGCAATAGTCCCCAAGGAAATAATGTAAAATGTATTTTTGGTCTCCCACAAGGACAAGTCGACCCAGTTAGTTAGAGAAGTCGGACCTGTTGAGGAAAAAGGTCACACACATGATTAGTATAAATAGGGAGGTGCCCTCCCTCATTTGGATACCCATCAATCACAAGCAAGTTCATTCCAAGAGAGAGAAAGACAAGTTCGCTGGGGTTGAAGAAAGGGAAGCTGCAGAGGACTTCTTATCTTTGTATTTTTTATCTTTCCGACATTGTGCTAAGTGACGAATCTATACAGAAGAAGTTGTTGGGTTTTCTCCCATGTGGTTTCCTAGGATAAAAGTCTTTGTGTCTTTCTTTATGCTGTGATTGTCTATCTTTCAGAGATCCTATTACGTTAGATTAAAGTTCTAACATATTTGAATCAAAGTACAAACTCTAACATGGAATTAGAGCCACCCTGAAAGAAGGCATTGTGCAGCTGGGGAAACTAGGGTTTCCTAGATCTGGCATTTTTCTCCACAAACTTTCCAGAAAAGAGGGTTAGGTTAACTTGCCTCAAGGAGGCGCATCTTTTGGTGGAGAATGTTTTAAGTTTGAACAAGTTTCATTTTTGACCTCATCACTACTGTCGAGAGAAATTGGGGCATCGGATTTTTGGGGCTTCCCTCCACCAATTCGAAAAAGGGCATCACTGAACAACTCGCCTCAAGGAGGCGCACCTTTCTATCCAAACAGAATTTCAAGATTCCAAGTTTGAAAAATTAGCGTTTCTCTGTCAAACCCTAGGTCAGCCAGATCAAGAAGTAGTTTGGGCATCTCAAATTGGTAAGATCTACTTTACTATTTCCATTTGAGGTTCTCATATCAAGATGTTGAAACATACCAAGCTTGAGGATCAACTTAAAGGGGTTGATAATTTTCGAGCATGGAAGTATAAAATCTCTCTTATTCTAGAAGAGAATGACTTGGAAAAATATGTCATTGAGGAGGTTCTAGAACCAAAGGAAGATGAGGCTAAGGCTACTCACAAGAAGAATTTGATAAGAGCCAAGAGGATTATTGTAGACTCCTTCAAAGATCGTCTCATTCCTCATGTCTCTTCATTGAAGACTCCCAAGAAGATGTTCGATGCTTTAACCAAGCTATATGAAGGGAAGAACATCAACCGAAAGATGACCTTGAGGAATCAACTCAAGAATGTGAAGATCCAAGACTTAGAGACCATTCAATCCTACTTCTCAAGGGTCTCACAAATTAAGGAGCAACTTGAAGCCATTGAAGAGATTGTTGAAGAAGGAGAGATAGTAATGACCACATTAAATGGTCTTCCGAAATCATGGGACTCTTTCATTTGTGGAATATGCGCTAGAAAGAAACTTATCAAGTTTAGTAGATTATGGGAGGAATGCACTCAAGAAGAAGCTTGACTAGTATCAAGAGAAGAGAAGATGGGAGCTAATGATGAACAAGCGCTAACAATTCATGCAAAGAAGGACCGAAGTAATAAGGAGGATCAACCTCACAGAAGGCCTAAAAGATTCCAAAAAGATCAAGGACCTAAATGTGACTTCTCCAGTCTCAGATGTTATACATGAGATGAGAAAGGCCACTTTGCAAGAAATTGTCCCAGAAACAAGGGATCCTCAAGAATAAACAAAAGAAGAAAGCATCATGCTCACCTTGCTGAAGAAGATGAACCAGAAAGGAAAAGGCGAAGAGAAGATTCTTCAAGTGATGAAGAATATGTTTTGATCGCAGCTCTTACAGGTACCGTCACCCATGGAAGCAATGATTGGTTTGTGGATAGTGGATCTTCCAAGCACATGACAGGGTACAATTTTTTTTTTATCAACCTATTACAACATGAGTCACCTCACAAAGTGAAACTTGGAGATGACTACCAGTATCCTATCAAAGGGAGCGGAGAAGCTTCTTAGAAGTTGGATTTAGGCAAATCAATGAAGATGAAGGATGTTCTCTATGTACCATGTTTGAAGAAGAATCTCCTCTCCATCTCAGCTCTGGATGCAAAAGGATTCCATGTTGCATTTGTTGATGGCCAAGTACTCATGTGGCCAAAAGGCAAGACAATTGATGATGCAACAATAATTGGGGAGCAAGAGGGAGGCTTGTACAAGTTGAAGGGCTAACCAGAACAAGCCTTGGTTCATGACTCTATGGAACCAAGCGAACTATGGCACTGAAGACTTGCAAATGTACACTATAGAGCACTACCAATTGAAAGCAAGGCAGTGTTTGGTCTACTCGAGAGTCAAGCAAAACATGAAGGCATTTGCAAAGGATGTGCGCAAGGGAAGAATGTGAAGAAACCATTTCCTTAGCAGTGAAAGCAAGGCGAAAGAATTTTGGAGATAATCCACTCAGATGTATACGTTCCCATGTTCATCCAATTCCTTAAGCGAGTGTGCATACTACGTTTCTTTCATAGATTTTGGTAGAGTCACATTGATAGGAAGATCAAGACTCTACGATTAGATAATGGAGGTGAAATCACTTCAGAAGAATTCAGAGATCTATGTAGAGAATTTGGGACTAAGAGGGAGATGAGCACTCCCTACAATCCTTCACAAAATGGCGTTGCAGAGCGAAAGAAGAGAACGGTAATGGAAGCAGCAAAGACAATGCTTTATGACCAGGACCTTCCAATGCACATATGGGCAGAAGCAACAAGAACAACTATGTATGTACAGAACATAACACCTCATCGTGTCTTGGATAACAAGACCCAGAAGAAGCTTTCTCATGAGAAAAACCAGAAGTCAACCATCTCAAAATATTTGGTTGCTCGGTATACATACATGTCCCCAAAGAGAAGAGGACAAAGCTAGACCCTTCAGGAAAGAAAGGCATATTCGTGGGATACAATGAAACTTCAAAAGCATACCGAATATACTTCCCGAGATTCAAGAAGATTGAAACCAGCCAAGACATTACTTTTGATGAAGATTCAACTTACAACAAGTCAAGACAATTCCACCTTGAAGAAACTGAAGTTCCCAGAACCAGAGATATGATAATGAAAGATGTGATCCAAGAAAACCATGAAGACCATGACTTGACAAAACCACAGAGACCTATAGATCTACCTCTTGAGCAGGAATCCTACAAGAGAAGACCAACATGGGCACGAGAAGCAATGTAAGATGCAGAGAGATATGGTGCTCTAGATGGGACTTCCAGAGAAAACAAGAGATCAAGACCATACTCCAGCTATGTGGCGCTACTTTGTGACATCATTGATGAAGAACCTTCTAGCTACGACGAAGCAACGAAAAAGAAGGAATGGAAGGATGCCATGATTGAAGAGTATCAGTCAATCGTGAAGAATAATGTCTGGGAGGTGGTCCTGAGACTAGAAGGGTAGTCTGTAGTGTCTTCCAAGTCGATCTACAAAATCAATCTTACAAGAGACGAAAGCATAGAAAAATGCAAGGCAAGATTTGTAGCTCTTGGCTTCTCCCAGAAAGAAGGCATAGATTATGAGGAGACATTTGCAAGGTACACTGCCATCAGATTTGTACTTGCCTTAGATGCAATAATGAAATGGAAGATACACCAGATGGACATTAAGACAACTTTTTTGAATGTAGTTGAGGAAGAAGTGTACGTGGAGCAGCCACTAGGATTTGAGACACATGACAGACAAACTCATGTATGCAAGTTAAAGAAGACCTTGTATGGTTTGAAGCAGGCACCCAGGACGTGGTCCGATAGGATGGACAACTTTTTGATGAGCTTGGGCTTTACCAAGAGTAAAGCAGATTCCAACCTATACTTCAAGGTTGAGGGTGGAAAACCAGTGATACTCATACTATACATAGATGACTTGTTTCTAACAGGTGAGGATGAGCTCATTGCAGATACAAAGAGGAGATTTGCTACAGAGTTTGAGATGAAGGACCTGGGGATGATGCACTACTTCTTAGGTCTAGAGGTGTGGCATAGATCAGATGGGATATTCCTTGGTCAAGGAAAGTATGTAGTAGAGATTTTGAAGAGGTTCAGAATGATGGACTGCAAGGCCATTGCTACACCCATGGCATTGAACTTGAAGCTAGTATGTGATGCTTCTTCAGAGACACTTGATGCCACGCTGTATAGGCAAATGATTGGTTCGTTAATGTACTTGACGAACACGAGGCCCGACATATGCTTTGCTGTGAACAGATTGAGCCAGCTTTTGACAGATCTGAGACATGTTCACCTGATTGCTGCAAAGCATGTATTGAGGCACCTGAAGAGTACAGTTGAGTTTGGGCTCAAGCATGTGATGAATCATAGGATTAACCTACATGGTTATGTTGATTCAGATTGGGCAGGCAGTGCCACAGATAGGAAGAGCACTTCAGGATGCCGCTTTAGTTTGGGATCCGGTATGATCTCATGGTTTAGTAGGAAGTAGTTGAGTGTAGCACCGAGTACAACTGAGGCAAAGTATATTGTAGCCTGTTCGGCTAGTTGTGGGGCGGTATGGCTCAAGAAGCTACTGCCAGATTTGTTTGATTTCGAATGAGAGGTGACTTGTATCTTCTGTGACAACCAGAGTTGTGTGAAGTTATCCAGGAACTTGGTGTTTCATGACAAGTCGAAGCACATTGAGATCAAGTATCACTATATCCAGGGAATGGTGTAGAGAGGTGCAGTAAAGCTCCAGTATGTGGCAATTAATGAGTAGAGAGCCGATGTGTTGACCAAGCCATTAGCGAGAGTGAAGTTTGAGTATTTCAGAGAGAAGCTTGGTGTTATCCAAATCGATGTTCCTTGAAAGAGGGAGTGATGTGACATGCACTTCTTCCTAAATTATCCCATTGAGGAAAACTCTCTTCAAAGTTCACACCCATTTGATGTATCCTCCATCCCATGACAGAAACTAAAGACATCATCACTCTAATGTAAGCATACTTGGCGATTGGAGAAAAAGTCTTGTCCTAGTCCACTCTCTCTTTCTGGGAGAATCCTCTTGCCACAAACCTCAAACCTCGCTTTGTGCTTCTATGCTGCCATTTGCCACATGCTTGATCTTGTAGAGCCACCTGGAAGTTACTACTGATTTTTTCTATAGGCTAGGCACAATGTACCATACATCATTTTTCATGATGGAGGTGTACTCCACCGTGGCATCCCTCAAAACTTGTTGTTCGACTGCCTCTAGAAAATTGCAAGGATCGAAATATATGATGCTGCTCATCAACGTCATGTAGTTTGTATTTTACTTATTTTTTCTTTGTGAACTGCCAAAGCTTGCAGAATCCAGATCTATCGGCGGAGTCCCCACATCCTTGACGATATCCTAGAGAGCATTCTCTTCTATGTTATAAGAGAAGAGTTACCTTGACTTTCCATGAGAGGAAATTTGAGGCACCTTCTAACCTATCCTTGAACCTCAAGCTAACTGGCCATTTCTGATCTGTACACAAACTCCCAAATTTAATAAGCACTACCTCTGAAACCCTCTAACTGTTGGCCTTCCTAACATTTGGTTTCGGTAGCTGTTTCCGGCAGAGTTGATCTACTGCCATAAACTCTTTAGATCCTCTCAATTAGAGAAGCTCTGATACCATGTGAATCTTCCAAACCCTTGGAGACTATTGTCCTTATGTTTTCAACTAAACAAAGCTATTATTTAATTGCAAAACATTATTTCTTCACATAGTAGTAATCACACATATCCCTGGAAAATAAACAACGGAAACATAAACACAATACATAGATAATTAGTCCTTCAAATCAGCTTTTCATTAACAATTCAAAGCTTACAAGGAAACCTCCACAATTGTCAAACTAACAGTTGTACGTAGACTCAAGAAAAACAGATCTATACTCTTAGTGAGGAAAACTTTCCTGCCAAAATCGAGCAAACTGCCCATTGGACACTGCTTGTATGGCCTGTTTGTACTATTGTACGGATATGTCCATACAGATCCCTATGACTGTATGGATTTGTCCTGTATGGACTTGCATGCTGCTCTCTGCTTGATTGCTGACTCTGGCTCCTCTCCGATTCTCTAACTTTGTACCACAGATGAAATAAATCACCTCCCGGGAAAACTTGTCTTGAGTGAATAATAAAATATGTTCCTTAACCCTCTATCTTTATACTTGAGTTGAAACTTTAATCTACCAAAACTCTAATCTCACAATGAAATATATGGTTGAGATTAGTCTAAATCACTATTGTATAAGAATACACTTGATTAGACTCAACAATTAAATGTGAAACTTTCACTTTATTGCTAAGGTGAATTACAAAATAGATTTACTCAAACTACTTTTGGCACGTTTGACACTGAAACTTGTGTGGATGTTCTTGTCCGAGCTACAATTGTCAACATAGGTGTCTTATTTCATCAAAATTGCATGCACTAGATCTACTCAACTCATTTCCTAAATTCTATCTTCAGCATAAGAATGTTTCAGATGCTGATGTGGCATTGCTGACATGGTGGCCAGTATGCAGAATGGGCACAAATTTCTAACAATGTTTCTTCTCATGATGGATCCTCGAATTACTCTTTTTATATAGGTATTGTAGATAATGTTTTCAAATCACTGAAGGGCTCAATGGAGTCCCTAAACATGTCTGGTTTTGTTCAAACATTTTTTCAGTGTAGTATTCCCTCACAGCAATTTCTCTGAATGCTGGTTATATATATAATGCATGGGTTATTGACCTCCAGGCTATAATGTAATGGTCTCCACATTGTTCATTGGTTGTTAGGTCATCTAACTGAGGTAAAATAAGATTGATTCAGTTCCGTCATCTAGCTTGTTTTATATTATCTGCAGCATAACAAACTTGAATTTTATAAACCCTTTATTAGGCATATGAAATAACTTAGACGATAAGGATTATGTCCTAGAGATTGCATTTTATGCCTTGCAGAACTCTCTTGAGTTAATGAATTTGGCATCTGGATCATGAACCTATCTGACTATGATAGTATTAGAGGGCACTGAGGATTCTGTCAGATTTTTGAATTTGGTTAAAAGCTAGAAGGTTGTGTTACTAACTAAGGCCAGCAAATTTCCAGGCTTTGTTGAAACACTTTGATTGTGATATGACTGAGTTTGTTTCAGGTATCACTGGATACGGCGTTCTGGAAAGCCTGCTTCAAGGGAAGTTGCACCAATAGTAGTGTCAAACCATGTATCATATACTGATCCAATTTTATTTTTCTATGAGCTTTTTCCAAGTATTGTTTCCGCAGAGTCTCATGATCAGATTCCTTTTGTTGGAACAATAATCAGGGCCATGCAGGTATTTAATGTTTGTATGTTTATTGTTTAAGTAGTTTATGTTTATAACGATTCTTTCTATATGGAAATCTCTAGTTAAAAAGGATCTTGTATTATGTGTATGGAATTTTAGCATTGTTTGTATCTATTCTATTCATTCCATTTATATTCTGTGTTTACTTTCTTGTGCAGGTTATCTATGTAGATAGATTTTCACCAGCGTCACGGAAGCATGCTGTGGCTGAAATAAATGTAACGAATGTACACTATTATCCATTTTATCCAGAAATAATTTTTTTCAGAAATGATATAATCTAGCAATGAATACACTGCAAAATGCTTCACCTGCTAACAGAAATAAGACGGGCATGAGGGTCATCCTTTAAATTATTGAACTAACAATGCTAACAGAACCTACAGGTTTTTGTTATAATGCGCGTAGTTTCTTTGCATCCTACAGATCTCCTTATGCCAATGCTATGGTAAACCTTGTTGAAGCATTGATCTTCTTGCCTACAGAAGTCTTTTGATCTATTAGAACGGGTGCAAAAGGAGAATTGATTTTTGGAACATGTATCATTCATATCTTATGTAGACTTTGAAGTATAGTGGTTTCTTGACAGCTTTTTGCATTGTATATACATGCCAACACTGCAAGAGATTTTCTAGAACAGGAAATGTATATTGGTTAGTTAGTGTGATTCTTCAACTCTCTTTTGCTCTTGCTGTATTTGTTCCAAGGAAAATCTTGAATTCTTTCTATGTCATTGAAATGACCACCCCTAGATTGTCACATCTGAGTTAGCTTAATACATGAATATGCATAGATGCTCATGTTAAAGTTAGTGCAGCTGCGAGACCCATTCTCAGGGAGGATGGTACCATAGTCAGTTAACTATCGCAGAGTAAGACCCTAGGAGGTACACTAGGGCCCCCAGTAGTCTCCTGGGGTTTTTGGTCTGGGACCAAGCAGGTTGATGCCATGGCAAAGCCCCTAACATGTGGCTAGGGCCCCTATGTGCCTCTAGGGTATTCTGGTTTGGGACCAGAGACATGATGTCCAAGTAGATCCTGCAGGTAGAGGCAATCACATGTTCTGGTTTTGGACCAGGGACACGATGTCCAAGTAGGTCTTGCAGGTAGTAAATCAACTTTTAGTCTGGGACTGAAGCTCAGCTTAGTGTTGAGAGCCATTATCTGGGAGAATGGAGGCACCTGGTCAGTTATCGGGGAATTGATTTAGTCTAGGACTGAAGCTCGGCTTAGTGCTGAGAGCCATTCTCTGGGAGAATGGAGGCACTTGGTCAGTTACCAGGAATTTGACTCAGTCAGGGATTGAAGCTCAACTTAGTGTTGAGAGCCATTCTCTAGGAGAATGGAGGCATCTGGTCAGTTACCAGGAAGTTGTTTCAGTTTGGGACTGAAACTCAGCCTAGGGATGAGAGCCATTCTTTGAGAATGGAAGACGATGATGTGTGTTGTCTTCTCTCCTAATCGTTACTGCTAGGTTGCTTCTCAAGGGACTGGCTACCCCTTGATGATGTCACTAGCACCTAACCCTTAGGAGCAATATTGAGGATCAAAGGATTGTACCATCCGTTTGGATCTTCCCCCTATACAGTGATGACAAAAATATATAAAACAATGTACCTTGAGAGAGAAAATTTTCTTGGTCTTATTGTTCCTAAAGAATAAGTCACTTTTATATATATAAGTACAAAACATCATTTATTTATATATAAGTCACTTTTATACATAAATATTCACAAGGAACAAATTACATGTCCTCTTTATCACACAACACCCAAAACTATAAAGAGGACCTTCAGAGTTAACTTTTCAACACGGGTCTCTTTGTTGCTCCTGGCATAATCGTGTATCAATCAACGTAAAATTTAAATCCGCGAGCATGACTTGGTATCTATCTCCACTAGCGTGTTTGATCCATTGCACGCTCGTTCTTTTCCTCATCCGCTGCTCTCCTCCAGCGTGATTGTTCTTGCTTCAGCTTGCGATTTGGCTCTTTCTTCCATTTGCTAGCGCGACGACTCTTCTCTGTCTTGTGAGGCTTACCTTTACTTTGCGTAAAGCGAGTAGCGTGATAGTTCCTTGGTAGCGTAAACCTGTAACTGCATCTACGAGATCCCCCGCGTGACTGTATCTGCCTGATTTTTAATGTGACTGTAATTTGACACCTCTTCTCTATCCCGTGTGGCTTACCTTTGCTCGGCGTGACTGGGATGTCCCGTGGCCTCTTCTCTGCTCTGCGGGAATGGGCTTTCTTGTGGTTTCTTCTCTGCTACTGAACTATCCTGTGGTTCTTCACTGCTCTCCCCAGCAGCGTGACTTATCTGCTATTTCGCAGCGTGACCTTGGATGTGGTCTGTGGATTGTTCTCCACTGTGCCCTTGAGTGTGGTTTGTGGATTGTTTTCCCACCGTGACCTTGAGTGTGGTCTGTGACTTGTTCCCCCACCGTGACCTCGAGTGTGGTTTGTAGCTTGTTCTCCACCGTGACCTTGAGTGTGGCCTGTGGATTGTTCTCCACTGTGACCTTGAGTGTGGTTTTTGGATTGTTCTCCCACCGTCTGTGGCTTGTTCTCCCATCGTGACCTTGAGTGTGGTCTGTGGCTTGTTCTCTCACCGTGACCTTAAGTGTGGTATGTGGTTTGTTCTCTCAGCTTAACCTTGAGTATGGACTGTGGCTTTTCTAGCATGACCATGCGTATCCTACTTAGCATGACTATGGAAGCTTGATTATGCAAGAGTATGACTGTGTGTCTCTGCACAGTGTGACTGTATCCTTACCCATCATATGTGCAACATGAATGTACTGGGTATGATTCTCTTACTGGTGTCTAATTGTATGAAGTCTATATCCTACTGCTTTAACCCTCTCTCTCTTCGGTGACAAGATCCACCTAAAGTATTTGAGTATAAGGCTGATTCAAATATTGGTTATGATTCCTTATTGCTGATTTCTACTGTACATTATTTTATTATTGTTAATTTTGTACCTAGGAAAGTGTTCCCCTAGGCGACTTTAGCCTTAGTCACTTAGAGAGGTGACATAAAGTGACCCTTGCATTAAATGACTTAAGTGAAGCATTTAATTTGACTTTAGAGTGAAAAGTCACTTTTTGATAAATTTAAGTGGGTGAGTAAAATTAATATTTTGAGAATTAAATATGAGCAATTAATTTCATCCATTGCTCTAATCTAATCTCCATCGTTAGATTAGATGGACCCTCGGGTTCACTCAAAAAGGCAAAGGAAAGGAATTTTGCCTCATTCTTGAGATGAGAGTGAGTTGAGAGAGAAGAAAGAGAGGGCACGAATTTCGAGACACCTTGCTGAAGAGATTTTGGTGGGCACGAATTTCGAGACTGCCTTTAATGTTTTGCATAGAACTCGAGGAGTGTACAACTGCATTTATTGCAGGCATAGATTTCGAGGAAAGTACGGATTCCATACAGTACGGTTTTGGGCACGGTTTTCAAGGAAAAATCAGGCATAGATTTCGAGGAAGATCTCTGGCACATTTCTCGAGACAACAGACAGGTTTTTGTTGCATGGTTTTTGAGGTCGTACGACTACATTTAATGTAGTCCATACAGTACAGTCTTTGACGGTTTTTGACACTGTTTTCAAGGGCAGCATTTAATGCTCTCATGCACAGAAATCGAGGACTGTTAGGAGCTGGTATTTCTGGACATTTTTTGAAAAGAAATTTGCATGGAAAACAAGGAAGCATTGCACAAAAAACGAGGCAACCTGCTGGGTGATTTGCATTGGTTGAGATAAGTTGTATTTTGACTGTAAAAGACTGTTTGGATTTTTTCCTGAAGAAATAATAAACTCTCTCTCTCTGACTGGTTTTTCCCTTTTGGGTTTTTCCAGGGCCATTGGCCAAAAATTTCTGAGTACTGTGTGTTGAATGGCGTGCATTTTATTTACTTTCTGTCCATGAAAAAGTGAAGTTACAACAGTGTTATTAAGTTTGAAATTTATGTTTATTTCCAGCATTTAAATTTATGGGTTTGCAATAAACTGAGACAAATTTTTTAACTTATAACCGGAGGTTGAAACCTGTGAAAAATCTACATGGTATCAGAGTTGAGTGGGGCAGAAAACTAAATTTTTGCAGACAGACGATCATTTCCAGAATTCATAAAACTCTTGTGGCAGTAGTACATTTTTGCTGAAACTTGTTCTTTGAGAAAACTGACTTCTGTTAGGTTGAGAACTGAGGATAGGTTGGATGGGGAAGCAAACTTTGTCTCATGGAAGGCCCGGATATTACTTGTGTTGAGAGAGATCAATTTTTCCAATTACATAAAAAACACCCAATTAGGGCTTGAGGCCCTAATTTCTCTTTTCTGCCCAACAAATTCAGGCTGCCCTGAAAACCTGTCAGTTGCCCGGATCTGCCCACTATACTTGTTAGTCTGCCCGAAGTACCACTGCCTTGCTCGATCTGCCCGATTGTTTGTCTCACGCTGCTTGCTGCCCTTTTTTCTTGCCCGGTTGCTCGTTGACCTGTTCGTTCTCCTCTGTTCGGCTGCTGTGCAACCTTAGTGCTGCTCGCAAGATAGACAACCTAGGGCGGAGGCGTCTAGGGCTATCCTGTAGGCTGCCCGAGCGTTTGTACGGATCCGACAGCCCGACGGGCTGCTACCGGACCCTCACGGGTTTGCCTACAGGCTGTCCGGAGGGCCTGTGTGGCCACGACCTAAGTCACCTTGTTCGAGTTCGTGTTCGAATTCGAAGACCTTGAAAATCGACAAAAAATTGGCAAGAAAAATTTTGGTCATAAAATTCGACAAAAAATTCGTTTATCTATAAAGTTTGGAAATTAAAAATATTTTATTTTATATATAAATATTAAATATAATAATATACATTAAATTATTTAAATAGTATATAATTTATTTTATATATAAATATTAAAATATAATAATACATATTACTTTATTTGAATAGTAAATAACGTAATTTATAGATAAATATTAAATATAAAAATACATATTGATTTTTTTGAATAAAAAACATTAATAAAATTTATTATGATTGGTGTGTCGGCTGTCCACACCCTTTGACTGTCTAAGATCAAATGAAATGAACATCATCTAACAAAAGTACACCTCGACCACGACTTGCTGTGTAAGTTGTAACCACGATTTGCTGTAACCGTGAGTTGCCAGAACCACAAGCTACCAGAATCGACCAGAAATAGGGCATAAAATACGACTCACCTATACACCTCGACATGACTTGCTGTAACCATGACTTGTCGGAACCACGAGTTGCTGGAACAACGAGCTGCCAGAATCGACAGAAAGAAATCCACAACCTGCCGGAACTGACTAGAAATAGGGCATGAAATACGACTCACCAACTTCAAGGCGGTTGCGAGCTCATACTCCAGAAAATTCATCGGGTAATAAATTTATAGGAGGGAGAAGGTTTAACCACTTGAAAATCGACGATTTGCTCGAAAAATCGCTGAACCCGGTGACTTAGGCCATGACAACCTCCTAGGGTTTGCCCGTAGGTTACCCAAGGGTTGGCCGTGAGCCAAACCCTTATGGGTGTGCTTGCCGAGGGCTGCCCAAGGGTGCCGAAGAGGGTAGGGCCCTAATGTGGCCTGCTCGGAGAAGAGAAGAGGGCAACCCGTGAAGGAGAGGGCTGCCCGAAACCAAAAAACTGCTGCCCGATCTGTGTAGGAGCTGCCCGGAGACGGAAGGGAAGCTGCCCGGAGATGATGGAGGGTTTTGATAGAAACCCTTAAGACATAAAACTGATAAAAACCCTAGTTTAGGGTTTGCCTTCAAGTGGATGATGATGCCCTAGCTAGACTCATCCATGCTAGGGCACAATCATAAAAACTTTCTTCTTCAAACCTGTGAGATCTTCTTGAAGAGCAACTGTACCTATGAGAGCAAGTGTGTGTGTAATAATGAATTGGATTGATCTTCATTTATATCCTTTGAGTCACTTGTAAGTGGGCCAAAATTGGAAATCTTAAAATAGTAATATTTTATTCTTTTCTAATTTTGACTTTTGCCTTTAGTGGAGTTAAAGGTCTTTTTGCACTTTCACTTTTCCACCTTAGTGGTACTAAGGGTCTTCATGTATTTTTGACTTTTTCTTTAGTCTTCTTCAAGTGCCCCTGTGGTCAACGTGGTCTTTTATTTCCATTCAAAGTACATCATCATAAACTGAGAGAATTACTAATGCTTTTATCTCACACTCTGTGTGACACCAAGATCAGGTACTAGGGTGTCTTAACCAAGGGTAGCTAAGCCTTGGAGAAGATCGCAAGGTCCATTGATCAAGGGTCAGAGTGTCACACATGCCTAGACCCAGTCTAGGGCTTATAGTGCCTTCCCGGCAACAGACCAGGTGCCTCAGTCATAGGTTGCATAATTTGTGTCACTAGGTCAAATACTTGGTAACGAACCAAGCACCTCCATTCTCTAAGAGAATGGCCCTCGGTTCCGGGCTTAGTCTTGGTACCTGACCATGTGCCTCCATTCAAAAGAATGGCTACTCAAAACTAAGCTGAGTTTACCAGTACTAGACTGGTCCACATCGTGGTCCCGGTCCAGATGTCTACCATTCAACAGAATGGTCACTCAACACAAGGTTGAGTCCCCCCAGGGCAGAGCTGGGTCCATATCATGGTCATTGACCAGATATCATCATTCAACAGAACGATCACTCAACACTGGGTTGAGTCAACACCGTGGTCTCGAACCAGGTGTTCCCATTCTCCTAAGAGAATGGTTCTCGATGCTGCTCAGAAAAATCAACACTCTCTCTCAGCAAGAGAGACATTCTCTGCCATACCAAGCTTGTCACGGAAGTACTCAAACTTTGATGCATTCAGAGGCTTGGTCAAGATATCTGCGATCTATTCATCCGTACAAATGTACTGCAGCTTCAGAGCACCTCTTTGCACTAGGTCTCCGATGAAATGATACCTCATTTCAATGTGTTTCGATTTATCATGAAACACATGGTTCTCTGAAAGCTTTATGCAATTCTGATTATCGCAATGGATGATTGTTGAGTCAAGCTTTCCCTCGAATAGATCAGATACAAGTTTTTTGAACCAAACTGCTTCCTTGCAGGCATCACTTGCAGCAATATACTCTGCATCAGCTGTACTCTGAGCTATGGAACCCTGCTTCTTGCTGGACCAAGAGATCATTGCTAATACCATACTGAAGCGATAAACCAGAGGTACTTTTTCGGTCAACTGCACTACCGGCCCAGTCTGAATCTGTATATCCAGATAACAATACTCCACTGCTGGAAGTATACCTGAGCCCATAAGTGATAGTATCTCACACATATCTGAGTATATGTTTGGCAGCTACCAAGTGTATGTGCTTCGGATCGGACTTAAATCGACTCAGTGCATTCACTGTGTAACAGATGTCTGGTCTCGTATGTACGAGATACATCAAGGATCCAATAGGTTGTCTGTACAGAGTAGAGTTCACACTCTGTGAACTGGTGGCTGAATCTCGCAACTTTGTCAAGTTGGTAGTCATGGGTACGCTCATGGACTTGCTGCAGTCTTGCATCCCAAATCTCTGCAAGATATCTACTGCATACTTTCCTTGTGTTAGGAAGATCTCACTTGGCTTTTTCTAGACCTCTAAGCCAAGGAAGCAATGCATCAATCCAAGATCTTTCATCTTGAATTCAGAGGTAAGCTCCCTCTTCCACTGGTCTATCAACCGTTCATCACCTGTAAGAAACAAGTCTTCTACATATAGAACAAGTATCGAGACATGATTATGAACAACCTTAAAGTACAAGTTAGAATCAGTTGTACTTTTAGAAAACCCCAAGTTGTGGAGAAATCCATCCATCCTGGCATAACAGACTCTCGGAGCCTGTTTCAGTCCATATAAGGCTTTCTTTAGTTTACATACATGGGTCTTCTTCCCATGAGTCACAAAGCCTTTAGGTTGTTCAATGTAGACTTCCTCTTCAATCTTGCCATTGAGGAAGGTTGCCCTTACATCCATCTGATGTAACTTCCTTCTGAATACTTCAGCAAGTGAATTGATGGTTCTAATGGTAGTATACCTGGCAACAGGAGAAAATGTCTCATCATAGTCAATGCCTTCTTTCTGAGTGAAGCCACGAGCTACAAATTTGCCTTTATACTTCTCCACACTGCCATGTGCAGCATGCTTGATTTTATAAAGCCACCTGGAAGTCACTACTGACTTTCCTGTTGGTCTGGGAACAACTTCCCACACATCATTCTTCATGATTGAACTGTACTCTTCAATCATGGCATCAACCCATACCGATTTACCTGCTGCTTCTTCGTATGATGAAGGTTCTGCACTGATAAGCTGGCTCATAAGACCAGAGTACTTCTGTGGTCTTATGCTTTCTCTGAAAGTCCCTAGAGGAGCTTTATGCTTCTTGCCTTCTTGCACCGTCTCTCGGTACCAAACAGGTCTTCTTTTGGAAGGAGGAACTTCAAGTAGTTCTTTTGGTGGACTTTCAGTGTCCTTAGGTACATCTGGAATTTGATACTCAAATTCCTCTTCCTCCCTCTGAATTTCTGAATCTGGAAACTCAAGTGGAGAAACTTCATCTTCCGTTGAAAGCTCTAGTGTTTTACGAAACACAGCTTCCTCATGGAAGATCACATCTCGGCTGACCTCAATATGCCTTTGTCTCGGTATATAGACTTGATAAGCCTTCGAGCAATCAATGTACCCAACAAATATACCTTTCTTACCAGAGAGCTCTAGCTTACCCCTCTTTTCGTTTGGCACATGAACGTACACAAGAGTGTCAAAAATCCTCATGTGGTCAACTGCAGGTTTTTGTAATATCCCAAATACTGATATTCTACTGTTTCACTATTCTAGGGCTTACTTGTACTCTTAAAATGTGCAAGAATACTGAATATAAATTTGCATGCAAGGTGCTGACACAATGGCCCTAAATTATAGTTGAACTAGGGCAAAGATTTACAGAAAGAAGGTAAACAATTACCACTAATAATCAAGCTGATGATACTCCAGAGATAAGATGCATGCATATAGAGCTGGACTGGTGAAGTAATGATGCTTCCTTCCTGGTGTTACCACCCGACAACATGAAACCCTGTCCACAACTAAAGGTGACGTTTTTGGTGGAGGAGGTGCTTGATGGTGCCGAGAATTTGCCGAGATGTAGATCTTCCCGTGTCGGAGAGAATGACCGAAGCATGCAGAGATTTTGACCTCTCCAAGAGCCCTTGCGAATTGGTTTACCAGTTTGGTGCTCACGCCCCCAACCTCTCAGATATGCTGATAACTGCTATGGATGAGCAAACTGATGGCTGATAGTCACTCAAGGCAGTAGAGTGACCCTGCCGATGAAGATGAAGCTGACATGCGGAAGATAGACTGGGATTTAGAGACCCAGTGAATACCTCGGGGTTTTTCCAGCTAAATCCCTGGCTGCATATGTAAACCTGCAAACAATCTTCCTGTGGATGCTGGATCACTGGATATGGACGAATAAGGTGAAAGCTGATGGTGAAGAGACTAGGGCAGATATTTCACTGCCGAACCCTTGTTAGTTGAAGACGCCGTCTTTAACCCCAACTGTTGCTGCTGCACACCGTGCTACTGCTCAAATACTCCAAATCAACAATAATAATATTAGATGTCTCCTTTAGTCCAATAACCCTTCTTAAATAGATTATCATGCGGTTTTAGGGTTTGCATGTCACTTTTAGGTTTTATAGTTCACTTTTGCATGCATGCAATTCTAATTTCATGTTGACTTTTAAGACTGAAGAAATGAGGCCTGCATGCTCCGCATGCTGAATGATAATAACTGTGATGGCCCTCTTTACTATACCGATGATTGAATAATTGTCCTAATATGCTCCTGGTATTAATGGTCCGCAGTCAATTACCTATTTATAAAAAACAGAACATTACAGTCCTCCCTCGCCAAAGATTGCTTGTACTCAAGCAATGCCAATGCATCTCCACAATCAATCGAACTGAATCAACTGAATCTGGGGATGATCCCAGGGTCCTAGATTATCCTAGGAGATCTGCAGCACCCTCTACTCAAAGCACTGCACTGCATGGTACCATCACAAAATGTCCCATGGAAGCCTCCTATAAGTAGAGTGGCTAACCACGGTGTAAACGAGGTACCATCACAAGAGACCTCTTGAAAGCATCCTCTAGCAATCACTAAATTGCCAATCACTGTAATCCCAGGGTCCCAAATCAATCTAAGAATTGTAGAGGTCAAAATGCATCCCACCGCTACCCTGTGTAGTATCGACACAAGGAGCATCCTGTAGAATCCCAAGTAACCCCATCAGTAAACATTGTATCCATCCCTCATAAGGTCTCCCACTTGGATCCCAATGCAAAATTGTGCATCTTTCATCCCAAATATCCCAAGGCTCTTGTGGGACTATACCCCTGACTAGGAATGTTTTCCCATGAATTGCCCACTCAATAGGACACTGACTCTTAATCTTTGTCCAATCCAACCCCCCAAAATGACCTTGTCCATAAGCACCATCACAAGGAATAATCCTACCAAGCTGACATTCTGCCCTTCTGATTTCAACTGCAATGCTCATGTACTGCTGCCCAAATTCTCGATCTTGGCCAACCTGTAAAAACCATTAGCCATTATGCAAATGTGGACTCAACCTACTGCAAGCCTTGTCTATGTACTTCTGAAGAGGACTGGTTTGAAATGCAATAGTATGTTTCTTTTGCTGCCCCATCAAGGAATCCAACTGCTCTTCAATACTAGAAAGCCTGATTGCTGACTCGATACATACAACTCGAAGAACTGTAAGCTCAACATCTCGCTGTACTATGGTGTCTCGGAGAATCTTGGTCCTCCCTTTCATTGCTAGAATGCTTTCCTTAACACGTTCAATCTTCTTTCGATGACTATCATTCTGGAAGCTCTATCTCATGCATGTATAAACTCTCCCTAACCTCCATGTGTGACTACTCACTATCTCAACTACTGTGCTCATTTCCTTGCACCTCATGTATTTTTCCTGTCATAACTGTTTGGACTCCTGCTATAGGTGATGAAGAGTGTACCAACTCCAACTCATCACACGGCTTGTCCACAGTCTGACTAGTGAATGTGCTTGTGTCGCTAGACTCACAGATGGCTCTAATGCTATCTCCTCATGAACATCCTCATCATGTACTGTTAACTCCAAATCAAGCTCACCAACAACCTATACTTCATGTTCATCTTTCTTCCCTCCCCCAACTATGCCTTAAGGAGATCCTCATCCAAATCCTTGGGTTGGCTCCCGAACTTGATGGTGTAATAATCTTGAAACGACATTGTTGCACATACCGCATCACCCAAGGCTAGATACTCTTGATATCGAGGCAAGTGTTGAAGTGCTGCTAACCCCTGCAAATTTTCAGTCAAGATCCTTCTCATTGTCTTCATGTTCTCACAAGTTGGCAGAGAAAAACCTTTGTTTTGCATGCACTTCACCAACATCACTGACATGCTTTAGCATGTACAAGCATGCATCAACATGCACTTTTATTCAATTGTTATGTTCCCACAGTTGGCAAGGATCATGCCCTGATACCACTGTAATATCTTAAATACTGATATTCTACTGTTTCACTATTCTAGGGCTTACTTGTACTCTTAAAATGTGCAAGAATACTGAATAAAAATTTGCATGCAAGGTGCTGACACAATGGCCCTAAATTATAGCTGAACTAGGGAAAAGATTTACAGAAAGAAGGTAAACACTTACCATTGATAATCAAGCTGATGATACTCCAAAGATAAGATTCATGCATATAGAGCTGCACTGGTGAAGTAATGATGCTTCCTTCCTGGTGTTACCGCCCGGCAGCACGAAACCCTCTCCTTAGCTAAAGGTGACGTTTTTGGTGGAGGAGGTGCTTGATAGTGCTGAGAATTTGTCGAGATGTAGATCTTACTGTGTCGAAGAGAATGACTGGAGCATGCAGAGATTTTGACATCTCCAAGAGCCCTAGCGAGTTGGTTTACCAGTATGGTGCTCACACCCCCCAACCTCTTGGATCTGCTGATAACTGCTCTGGATGAGCAAACTGATGGCTTATAGTCACTCAAGGCAGTAGAGTGACCCTGCTAATGAAGATGAAGATGACATGCGGAAGATAGAATGAGATTTAGAGACCCAGTGAATACCTTGGGGTTTTCTAGCTAAACCCCAGCTGCGCACATGAATTTGCAAATAATCTTTCGGTGGATATGGATGAATACGATGAATGCTGTTGATAAACCTGGATGGTCTATCTTGAAAGAGACTAGGGAAGATATTTCACTGCTGAACCCTCGTTAGATGAAGACGTCTTCTTCAACCCCAACTACTGCTGCTGCACATCGTGCTACTGCTCAAATTCTCGAAATCAACAATAATACTAATAAATGTCTCCTTTAGTCCAATTACCCTTCTTAAATAGATTATCATGCACTTTCAAGTATTATGCTTCACTTTTGCATGCATGCAATTCTAATTTCATGTTGACTTTTAAGACTGAAGAGATGAGGCCAGCATACTCCGCATGCTAAATGATAATAACTCTGATGGCCCTCTTTACTATACTGATGACTGAATAATTGTCCTAATATGCTCCTGGTATTAAAGGTTCTCGGTCAATTACCTATTCATAAAAAATGAAACATTATAGTTTATTCTTGGTGAAGACTTCTTCTGGAGTCTTCTCCCCCAGGATAGTATGAGGGCTTCTGTTTTGGATGTACATAGTAGTTCCTGTAGCTTCATCCCACAAAGACAAAGGAAGATCTAGATCAGTGATCATGGCTTTAGCAGCTTTAGAGATCGTTCTATTCTTCCTTTTTGCAACCCCATTCTGTTGAGGGTTGTAAGGTACTGTCAACTCTTTCTTGATTCCTGCTTCCTGACAAAAATCATCAAACTCATTAGATTCATAATCACCTCTGTTATTTGATCTCAAGATACGGATGTGTCTGCTAGTCTGATTTTCAATCCGTGTCTTGAACTCTTTGAACCTGCCAAAAGTTTCACTCTTGGCCTTGAGAAAGTAAATCCATGACTTTCGAGAGTGATCATCAATGAATAAAACATAATATAAACACCCACTCAAGGAGGGTGAAGACATAGGCCCACAAATGTCAAAATGAATCAAATACAAAATGCCTTTAGATCTATTCTTGCTTCTGGGAAATGATTTCTTAGTGTTCTTACCTAGAGCACATCATTTGCAGATTCCATCATGTTTTGGGGATACTTCTGGCATACCTGTGACCATCTTCTGCAATCCTGGGAGAGTTGTGTAGTGAAGTTGTCCAAACCTTCTATGCCATAGTTCACAAGGGTCAACTGTGTGATGTACCAAAGCAGGAGTGGAATCTTCAGAAGCCTTGTAAAGGCCTCCCTCTCGAACCCCAATCTGTATTGCTGAGCTTAGATCTCTGTCCTTTTCCCATAGAAGGACTTTTTTGTCCATGAAGAGGATTCTGAAACCCTTGTCTTCTAAGCCAACAACAGATAGAAGATTCTTCTTTAAACCAGGAACATAACGAATATCATCAATATGAAGAACCGTACCCGAGTCAAGTTGAAGTGAAGTTGAGCCAACTCCTTCAATCTTGTAAGTGATGTCATCTCCAAGTTCCACTTGTGTGGTGGACTTCTTCTTTCTGTAACTGGTGAGAGCTCCACGATTACCTGTCATGTGCCTAGAGGCACCACTATCTACCAACCAAGAAGTGGCACAATCTGTGAAAGAACCAGTGAGAGCAGAAAATCAAGTAGGTACTCTCTTCTAGGCTCTTCATCTTTGTTAGCCTTGGTTTTCTTCTTCTTCTTCTTCATCTGCTTCTGCAGCAGAGGCTTGAAACCTTCGCTTGGGTTTCGTCTTGGCTTGCCTGCAATCCTTGGCAAAATGTCCAAACTTGTGGCAATTATAACATTCCACTTTTGACATGTTAGAGAACTTACCTTGAGGTTTCTTTCCCTTCTTTTGCTAAGGGAAATGCTTCTTGAACTTCTTTGTCTTTGTTGCAAGTGCAAGGTTGCCTTCCTTGGTTACCTTGCCTGAGGTCCTTCCCTCTTCTTCTATGCAATCATGCCAAAGCCTTTCAAAGGTTGGTTGATTCTCATGTCCACTGAAAGATGCCATAAAGGTTTCCCAAGAGCTTGGGAGACCATCAACCACAGTTTGCACAAGGTCATCATCATCAACAGTAATACCAATAGCAATGAGTTGATCTCTTACATGTGCAATATTTGTGAAGAAAGACCCAACCCCTTCATCCTTGTTCAACTTCAAAGTTCGTAGTCTCTTCTTCAAGACTCTTCTGGTTGGGAGCCTTCTTCTCATATAGGTTGGCCAATGTGTCAATGTATTCTTTAGCAGTCTTCAAAGCTGTGATGTTGGGCATCACCGTCTCTTTGAGAGAATCATAGATGATCCTTCTAGCCTTATCTTGCTTCCTCTTGTAAGCAAGCCTGCCAACATTTGATGTTGGCTCTTCAATGACATTAAATACAATGTCATCCAAGTCATTCTCTTCTAGAATGGCTGTTAACCTGGCCTTCCAGGAGTTGTAGTTGGCTTAACCTTGTAGCTTCTCTTCCGGTCTGAAGATGTTGACCACCATCTCTGTCACTTCGTCAAATGTTAAGTCTGCAAAACTTATCCCAATGTCTAGGAAAACAACAACAATGTCCTTTTAGTGTGTTTTCACATGCTAAGCTCTGATACCATGTGAAGTTTTTTGCAATAGCATGATACTTTTAAAATTTGCAGACTAACATAAACAAATGATAAGTGCAGTAAACAACATTCATCACATCAACACAATGGATACGAATTTTCATTGGGGAAACCTTTAAAGGACAAAACGTCCAAAAACATTAGTAATTCATCTC
Organism: Pseudotsuga menziesii; assembly: GCA_001517045.1. NCBI lineage: Eukaryota > Viridiplantae > Streptophyta > Pinopsida > Pinales > Pinaceae > Pseudotsuga > Pseudotsuga menziesii. Next base: position 32,312 of record LPNX010992356.1, read on the forward strand.
GTAAATGAGATAACTGAAAATTCTTCAAAAATTTCCTTAAACCCCAACAAGGTTAAACCACAATATCAGAAGATCAATTTTTCCAATTACATAAAAAATGCCCAATTAGGGATTGAGGCCCTAATTTCTCTTTTTTGCCCAACAAATTCAAGCTGCCTGGATCTGTCCACTGTACTTGTCAGTCTGCCTGAAGTACCACTGCCCTGCCCGATCTGCCCGACTGTTTATCCAATGTTGCTCGCTGCCCGTTTTTCCTGCCCGACTGCCTGTTGATATGCCTGTTCTCCTTTGTCAAGCTGCTATGCAGCCTTACTATTGCTCGGAGGGCAGACAACCTAGGGTCGAGGCCTCTAGGGCTAGCCCCTAGGTTGCCCGAGGGTCTGTACAGACCCGGCAACCCGATGGGCTGCTATAGGACCCTCACGGGTTTGCCTACACATTTCCTGGAGGGCATGTGTGGCCATGACAACCTCCTAGGGTCTGCCCATAGGCAACCCCAAGGGTTGGCCGCGAGCCAAACCTTTACGGTTGTGCCTGTTGAGGGCTGCCCGAAGGTGTCGAGGAGGGCAGGGCCCTAACGTGGCTTGCCTGGAGAAGAGAAGAGGGCAACACGAGAAGGAGAGGGCTGCCCGAAACCAAAAACCTGCTGCCCGATCTATGTAGGAGCTGTCCGGAGATGGAAGGGAAGCTGCTTGAGGAGAGAAGATGCTGCCCGGAGATGATGGAGGGTTTTGATAGAAACCCTTAAGATAGAAAACTGATAAAAACCCTAGTTTAGGGTTTGCCTTCAAGTGGATGATGATGCCCTAGTTAGACTCATCCATGCTAAGGCACAATCATAAAAACTTTCTTCTTCAAACCTGTGAGATCTTCTTGAAGAGCAACTGTACTTGTGAGAGCAAGTGTCTGTGTAATAATGAATTGGATTGATCTTCATTTATATCCTTTGAGTCACTTGTAAGTGGGCCAAAATTAGAAATCTTAAAATAATAATATTTTATTCTTTTCTAATTTTGACTTTTGCCTTTAGTGGAGTTAAAGGTCTTTTTGCACTTTCACTTTTCCACCTTAGTGGTATTAAGGGTCTTCATGTATTTTTGACTTTTGCTTTAGCCTTCTTCAAGTGCCCCTGTGGTCAACGTGGTCTTTTATTTCCATTCAGAGTACTTCATCATAAACTGAGAGAATTACTAATGCTTTTATCTCACGCTCCGTGTGACACCAAGATTAGGTACTAGGGTGTCTTAACCAAGGGTAGCTAAGACTTGGAGAAGATCGCAAAGCCCATTGATCAAGGGTTAGAGTGTCACACATGCCTAGATCCAGTCTAGGGCTTATAGTGCCTTTCTGGTAACAGACTAGGTGCCTCACCCATAGGCTGCATAATTTGACATTAGGTCAAATACTTGGTAACAGACCAGGTGCCTCCATTCTCCAAGAGAATTGCCCTCAGCCCCAGGCTGAGTCCTGGTACCTGACCAGGTGCCTCCATTCAAAAGAATAGCTACTCGGAACTAAGCTGAGTCTACCAGTACTAGACTGGTCCACATCGTGGTCCCAGACCAGATGTCTACCATTCAACATAATGGTCACTCAACACAAGGTTGAGTCTCCCTAGGGCAGAGCTCGGTCCATATCATGGTCAGGGCCAGATATCATCATTCAATAGAATGATCACTCAACACTAAGTTGAGTCCACACTGTGGTCCCAGACCAGGTGTCCCCATTCTCCTAAGAGAATGGATCTCAATGAATCTCAATGCTGCTCAAAAAAATCAACACCATGAACACTTTGTATACTACAAAAGTCCAAGGAACTGTTTTTCTAAGGCTAACTCTTCAAATCACCTTGTTCCCTTATTGCCATAACCTTGCAATCCTATTATAGGGAATCCCCCCCTGAGTTGGAGAAGAATCAACCTAAAGTGCAAGGAGGTGGTTATCAAGGTTGCGTTACCCTAGGGCAGAGCTCGGTCCATATCATGGTCAAGGACCAGATATCATCATTCAAAAAAATGATCACTCAACACTGGGTTGAGTCCACACCGTGGTCTCGGACCAGGTGTCCCCATTCTCTTAAGAGAATGACTCTTGATGCTGCTCAGAAAAATCAACACCATCAACCCTTTGTATACTACAAAAGTCCAAGAAACTGTTTTTCCAAGTCTAACTCTTCAAATCGCCTTGTGCCCTTATTGCCATAACCTTGCAATCCTATCATAGGGAATCCCCCCTTGAGTTGGAGAAGAACCAACCTAATGTGTAGGGAAGTCGTTATTGAGGTGACAATGGGTAACACCTCTAGGTTATAGTTGGGCTTGCTTTGTTCTTTGGGGCTTTAATCACACATGCTAGTTCAAGCTGTAACAACTTCCAAATGGATTGGGCAACCCTTGATTGGGAGAAAGGAGTTTTGATTAGAAAGAAGCGCCCCATCTAGCTGTTGATAGATCCATCTAGTGTCTTTACGGAAGTTGGTCTAAATGAACTGAAGCTTAATGAGTCCTTTTGTTTCTTATGGTTAGGATCAAAAAACCCGTGGTTGGGATATCCAAGTTTCTTTCTCTCTTATCAGGAGGTGCATGGGAAGCACCCCCTCTTTGTCTTCTTGAGATTCCACCATGTTGAAGTCACCACAGATGATCCAAGGGGAGTTAGGAAGGTCATTAGCCATCCAATGCCGAAAGGTTACAATGTCTTTGATATCATTAGAGGCGTAAATATTGGCCGGCCCAAGAAGCTTTTTGTTTAAATTCAGAAGAACCCACATAAGTCTATCGGTGGGGTCTGCACCCCACCCCACTACACTATTAGCCATATGGGGAGAAACAAGGATTTTTACACCTCCTTTTCCTCTGGTATGTTCATAGTAAAAAAACCTAGCTCTGGGTAGGCAATATGAAGCATGAAACCATGATTTTGAGTCTTGACTTCTTGCAAATAGAGAATATCTATCCCACCCAACAAGGTCAGTAGTTGGCGAATAGTGTGCTTTCTGTTGGGTTCATTGAGACCTCTTATGCTCCAAAAGGTCTTTGTCTCTTTCATTAGTAACCTACAATGTCTTGCATCTTTGCCTTAGTTTCGTTGAGGTAGCTTGGAGCACCGAAGGCATTGCGTAATGAAGGCTACTTATAAAGAAGTGTGCTGGGGTTGTTTGCTTTGGCCCTTTGGAAGGGCTATCCATATCATGCATATCTTTACTTTCTTTTGACTATAGAATGGGTGATGGACAGGGAACACATTGATGATCTTCCCCCATTTGATGGCTCCTAGAAGTGGCCTTAGAAGCGAAAGGAGTTACCTGTTGACTAGGGGTGGCTGCAAAAGAGTCCTTAGCACTTGATGGCTTACTGGCTGTGTCCTTCATAGTCCGGTTCTTGGTCACATTGCCCCTTTCCCCTTCTACACAATGTTAATTCATGTGCAGTCCCATATTTTGGGAGCTTGAGAAGCTTGTGTGACGAGGGTGGTCTGAGTGGGTGGATTCATTTCAGCATGTTATTGCCTGAAAATGCAAGTTCATTTTGCATTTTTGGAGGCATTCTTGTTAGATGCACTATACCAAGAGATGTGAATTTGGGAGCTTGGTACGTGCATTGGTTTGAACATCACCTTGTTTATCATGCATGGAAGAGATAGTGATGGGGATCCATATGATTATCTTTTCTTTCACACATAGAAGGATGTTCACATCTTTGGAGGAATATTCCATTTTTAAGTTCACATATTTCAATTTGGAGGCATGAGTCGTCTTTATATGGACCTTTAGCACACTTACAAGAAAAGGGCAAAGCCTCTAGGAGGATAGCTTGCGTTTGGATATTGACACAAGGCACATGAGCACTGGTTTCCAGGTCAAAATAAGCTTCTAAGAGGAGAACCCTAGATTAGGATGTGACAAATGGCATCTATACATAATTCAAGGAAGGAATCATTTCAGATTTTGAGGAGCACTTCACCAGAGAAGTCTTATATGAATTTTGAATTACATTTTATGAAGAGTTCTTGATACTCCTGAGGATATTTCAATGGAGGCTTCTAAGAGATTCTTTAAAATAAATTATTAGAAGAAAATATGGAGGAATTTCTCAGGCTTTTTAAATAATATCTTATTGGAGGTTTCTAGAGGAGCACTCTATCTAGAAGCTTCTGGGATTTTCTTATACTATTTTATTGAGGCTTCTAGTATTCTCTAAATATATTTTATGGATAGGTTGTTAGAGATTGGAAACTAGAAAAGGAGAAGAACTCTCATTGGCAAGGCAGAAGTGTAATAGGAGGAAATATCCCCAATGAGGCCAAGTACATTGTTATTTTGAAGGTTAAAGGGAGGAAAGGTATTTTGGTGAAGTTATTTTAACCAGATCTTTTTCTTTTGCTGTAGATCAGATTGATTTTTGGGGCTGCCATATCAAATTTTCTGATATTTCTCTCTTTTCAGAGTTGTTAACACATTTTGTGGGCTGTTTTGTATTTGGAGGAGGCGTCTTATGAGAGGCCTTCAACCCTCTTTGATCTCTTGATATAACCAGATTTGTTAATGAAGAAAAAGCTGCATGTTATTCATTTGCTGAAGGCTGTTTGCTGTTCTCATTTGCATTGATGGTGGCACTATCTACTAGTTGAAGTTTAATGTGTTAGAGATAGAGGTGTATCTCGGAATGTCCTCCATGTGGTTCTGCCTAGCATGGAGGTACGTCATCAGTATAGGCAGTAGTGAGGAGTGTGAGAGAGATTCTGCAGCAGTCATGGATTCAGTGATTGAAGACACTCAGAGCTTCAATGACTTCTTCAGTTGGATGTGAGGAGTACAGTGGTGCAATAGTTTCTGATGGGTGAGATCCATGTGCATGTGCATGATGAGTAGTTGTACATGTCAATGGATGCAATTTACACTATTTTTGATGCACAATTTTTTACACACTAATTTGTGCATGCAAAGTTGAATTAGGGTCTTAGAACCCTAATCTCACCGCCGGATTAGAAAAGGGTATTTGGAAGGAAAAAGTCATTGTTGCTTGTGTGACTTAGGTGATCAGAGGAGGGCGACTCAGTGCATGCAAGAGGGCGCAATCTTGAGAGGAGAGGGCGTAGCTGCCGAGAGAGAGATAGAGAGCTTGGATTTGAGAGAGATCAAACATATCTTATCTGAGGTAGAGGGAGATCAGATCCGAGGCAGAGACAACTTCTACATCAGATTGATTTGGCTAAGAGCATAGAGTTGATTCACCAGGCAGTGAGGGCGCATTTAGAGCAGTGGGGGTACGGTTCACTGATGGGGGGTGATTCCTGAGAGAGGATTCTTCTAGAGTTGAGAGAGGGCATCACCGAGAGAGTGATCCAGAGAGGTGGAGGGGCGAGAGGCCCAGTCAGAGAGCAGCTGCAGAGAGGAGGGCGTATGCTTGCTTGAGGAGGGCAAATGCTTGCATGGGCAGAGAGGGCACATCCATCCGAGATTAGACTTGAGGATCAGAGCCTGGATTCTGAGATAAGTTTGTTATTGCTCTCTCACTAGTTTTCCCTTCGGGGTTCTTCCAGGGTCTTCTGACCAAAAACAAGTGTCTTATATGTGTGATTGCTATCGTGTTAGAAGTTGTAGAGATCTCATGTGTTGCTTATTATGATATTGATTAAATGCTTATATGTTATCTTGGATTGATTTTCATTATCAGTATATGATCTGGGATTAGAGAGATTTGTGTTCGAGTTGAGATCTGTGATTTTCAGAGTGAGTAGTGACCTTTGTAAAATCTACATGGTATCAGGGCCTTGTTAAAGGTCAGGGGCAATCACACTCAGATTTGTGAGGTTTATACTAGATCTATGTGAGGACACACTAGAGACATCAGATCTGAGAGAGAGTGACCAGATCTACTAGATCTGAAGAGTAGGGTTCAAATATGTGACAATAGAGGTAATATCTAATAGATTTGAGAAGTTGAGGTCTAGATCTAAGAGAGATCTGCTAGATCTGAGCAAGTAGGGGCTAGATCTGTGAGCTAGAGGTACTTTGAGATCTTTGAGACATTTTTTGGTTCAATTTCAGTTTATCAGATATTTTGGCTACTAGCTTGAGGGAGGAGGATTGGTTGGACAGGGCCTCGAATTTTAGTGCATTGAAGGCTAGGATTGTGTTGCTGCTGAAGGAAGTTGAGTTATGGGATATTGTGGAGAGTACAATTGCAAAGTCTGTTATAGTTTCGACGGATGCTACACCAAAAGTAGCCTATGACAAGAAAAATATCAAAGCGTAGAGGATCCTCCTTGATGCAATCAAGGACCATGTGATCCCACACATCATGGGAAAAGACAATGTATATGAGATTTGGACACCTTGACCAACCTAAACTAGAGCTCCAATGAGAACAGGAAGATGTTTTTTAGGGAAAAGCTAAAGAGCATTAAGATAATGAAAATTGAAAGGATGGCTACATACCTCACTCACATTACACAAGTAAGAGATGAGTTGGGGTCGGTTGAGGAAAAGATCCAGGATAACAAGCTAGTACGAATTGCTCTGAATGGCATGACCAAGCCATGGGTAGTGTTCATAGAGTCTATTGTGGCGAGGGAGAATCTCCCCAAGTGGGATCATTTATTGGATGATTTCACACAGGAAGAGACCCAAAGAGGATATCTTCAGGGTAGCTCTTCTGTTCCAGAGGAGGAAGATGTGGCGCTTGTAGTCAAAGGCAAGTAGAGGACCAAGAAGAGGGATCAAAAGAAAGACCTAAGCAAATTGAAGTGCTTTCCTTGCAATGAGTATGGGCATTATGCAGGCCAGTGTCCACACAAGAAAAAGAACAAGAAGAAGGATGAACATGTAGCTGCAACATAGGAGGTAGATGAGTTTTCTGCCAGGTTCAAGAAGGAATTCTCTCTTGCGTCTTTTATATCAGGACGAGATAGTAGTCAACTCGAGATGGAGGTTGATGAGAGGTGGATGGTTGACTGTAGGCATTGCAGTCGCATGACAGGGATGTGAGAGGCATTCCTCATCCTAGAGTCGTTCAGAGTAGCCTATTAGATATGTTGAGGGTAAATAGAACATGGTCAGAGGGGTGGGACGAGTACGGTTCCTCCTAGATTTTAGGGAACTCCTGTAGGTGTCAAGGGTCCTCTACATTCCAAGACTGAGAGTTAGCATACTTTCAGTGTCAGCCTTGGAGGATGCAGGATACTTTGTATTGTTTCAAAGGGAGCTTATATTCACATATCCAGAGGGAGTTGATCCAGTGTTGACGGGCCATCGAATTGAGAGGGGGTATATAGTCCAAGGCCAACCCACTTTAGGAGCATTTGGGTGGATTACAGAGTCCTCATCTGAGTCTGATATGGATAGAAAGCGAGATGCTCCTAGTATTGATGAGGCACTAAGGAGTGAATCCTCAGATCAGAGGCATGAGCGAGATTCTCATACCAGTATCGGTCATCGATTGCGGTGGTACGAGATGATTGAGTTGGATTCAACTCAGGAGCGAGGTGAGACATCTAGGAGCAGGGATGCCAGATACAGGTCAATGGATCTGCTCAATAGCAGCTTTAGAGGATGGTTGTAATAGAGATTCAAAGGGAGTCTGGATCAGGGATAGGTGACAGAGAATGAGAGAGAATGAGAGGCCTCTCTCGGGACTACTTTGATGGAGATGGATCAGGGAGTACCTTTACAGTGCAGCCAGTTCAGAAGGGACAGTTGCATTAGCAGGGGATTTGTTGGATCCAGGCATCAATGGTCGAACTTCCCTCGTTAAGAGGGAGTGTTAGAGATAGAGGTGTATCTCGGGATGTCCTCCATGTGGTTCTGCCTAGAATGGAGGTACATTATCGGTATAGGTAGTAGTGTGGAATGTGAGAGACATTCTGCAGTAGTCATGGATTCAGTGATTGAAGACATGCAGAGCTTCAGTGACTTCTTGAGTTGGATGTGAGGAGTGCAGTGGTGCACCAATTTCTGATGGGTGAGATGCATGATGCATGTGCATGTGCATGGAGCTTGCATGTGCATGATGAGTAGGTGTACATGTGCATGAGATTTGCACATTGCATGTGCATGCATGCAGTTTACACTATTTTTGATGCATAGTTTTTTATACACTAATTTGTGCATGCAAAGTCGAATTAGGGTCTCGAAACCCTAATCTCATCGACGGATTAGAAAAGGGTATTCAAAAGGCAAAAGTCACTATTGCTTGTGTACCTCAGGTGATCAGAGAAGGAGGGTGACTCAGTGCATGCAAGAGGGAACGATCTTGAGAGGAGAGGGCACAACTACAAAGAGAGAGAGAGAGCTTGGGTTTGAGATAGATTAGGCAGATCTTATCTGAGGTAGAGGGAGATCAAATTCGAGGCAGAGACAACTTCTATATCAGATTGATTTGGTTCAGAGCACAAAGTTGATTCACTAGACAGTGAGGGCGCATTCAGAGTAGTGGGGGCGCAATTCACTAATGAGGGGCGATTCTTGAGACAGGATTCTTCCAGAGTTGAGAGAGGGCATCACTGAGACAGTGATCTAGAGAGGCGAAGGGGCGAGAGGTCTAGTTAGAGAGCAACTGCAGAGAGGAGGGCTTATGCTTGAATGAGGAGGGCGGATGCTTGCATGGGTGGAGAGGGCACATCCATCAGAGATTAGAATCGAGGATCAAAGCATCTAGATCTTGAGATAAGTTTGTTGTTGGATTGATTTGTCCTTCTTGTTGTAAACTGTTCAAAGATAATAAAACTTCTATTCTCTCTCATTGGTTTTCCCTTCAAGGTTTTTCCAGGGTCTTCTGCCCAAAAATAAGTGTCTTATATGTGTGATTGCTATTGTGTTAGAAGTTGTAGAGATCTCATGTGCTGCTTATTATGATCTTGATTATATGCTTATATGTTATCTGGGATTGATTTTCATTATCAGTATATGATCTAGGATTATAGAGATTTGTGGTCGAGTTGAGATCTATGATTTTCAAAGTGAGTAGTGACCTCTGGAAAATCTACAAATTGGAGATGGAATGGTACCTTTATGAGTTTTTCATTGAGCCTTATGTATCAATTTGATTGATAAGGTTTATGTACTACATAGCTTTGCTATTTCTTTGATTCATTTCGAGCTTCTTCATCAAATTATGCTTTTGACTTCATAGCCCAAAGGACAAGGCATTAGGTCTTGCTTGGCTTCTCGCATTATATTTAAAAATCCAAATTTTTTTTCATTCTATAAATTTGTTTTTAATATCATTTTTACAAGGACATATTTGTAGTCTTATTAGAGATTACCTCCTTGTTCCGGAGGTAGAGAGTTGGCCTAAAGTGAGGAAGATGATCACCAAGGTGACAATGGGTGATGTCCTCGAGTTTCCCTAGTGTTTGTACTTGATGATTAGACTAAATCTTTTGATGTGCAGATTTTAGAGGTAACATGACATTTGACTGGGTCATGAGTCGGTAGTCTTGAATTCTACAGTCTTGGCCTTGACAAGGGAAACAAGTGTTGGGCAAGTTAATGTAACAGATCAGTTGGAGATGGACATGGCTACCAACCTGAATATATACGAATTCCTTGAGGACAGGTTAACTCTCACATAGATGGGACATTGCAGCCTAGGGCTAAAAAAACATTTGTGCTCTTCTCATATGACTTCTCCCAAAGGAGCTGACGGTGTGTTGGATGGCCAACTAGAATTGCATGGGAAGGCTAATTTCGCTTCTCGGTTAGCTGAAAATTCAGGAGACCAATGGTTCAGGAGTCAGGACAACCTGGATATTCTTGCAGACCCAAGGGCTGTGCTCCAGAATTTCTTGGACATGGGTAGGGTTATTGAATTCGAACAGGAATAACCCTTTGGTTAGGTTGTGCATGTGAATTCATTGCTAGCCATAGGGCTCCCAACCCTCACAGATCCAGTTTCAGGTAATCATCTCGATGGGGACCCTACCCACAAAGTAACCCAAGATGGAACCCACCCAAAACAAATCACAAAAACCATCATATTTAGGATCAAAGAATTCAATATTGGCTTTAGGAAGAGGGTCATCATTACCTTGTGGTATACCTTCGAAATGAATTTCTAAGGTGCCTTGGACATTTGTTTGGACGTTAATATAATTACTTTATTTTATCTTATCTTAGATCACTAGTTGCAGGTGATATACACTGCAAAATAAGGGATAAGTCGTGGGAGGCCATCATGCCTTGCCTTATAGTGAAAAGGCTGTTGGCCTGTCAGACCAGCTATCCGCACTCAATGCTGGATACTCTTAGACCTAGAAGATCACTATCTTTAGGCCATCACATCACTATGAATATCTCTCAAGAGTCAAAACCCTAGCTAGTGCATTTTCCTGATTTTCTATTTTGTCAGAACCCTATTTTTTTTTCAAGATCACTTGGAAATAAATTTAGCAGCAATGGTTTTAAAAATGTGCTTTGCCCATGGGAGTGTGGTCTAATGGCAAGCACCAAGGTGATTAGGCTTGTATTAACATGAAGACACATGTTCAAAATCCCCTGTGGGTGTGGCTTTAAATGTCTTGTAAATATATGAAGTAAAATTGCTTTGCAGTGCTCACTGCTAAGTAAATGCTTCTAATTAACCCTCAAGGTAAATTCTTCAGTTCATTTTCCCGTTATACAGTCAGAAACTACTTTCCTTATGTAATAGGAATTCGTCATCCAAGGTAGGCTAATATTCAGCTCTTGAAGTTTGAGGTGTGCCCAAATCAGCTATAAGATGCTATGTAATGTTATCTTCAAGCCTGCCAATTCCAAATCTTGAAATGCTGAAACACTGCTTTAAATTTTTAATCGATAATGTATGTAAATTTGTATTGACTGTGCCTTGGATAATGAAGTGGCCTCAAGCATTGCTTTTACAACCCAATCAGTATTTGAATGACATTCTAAATCAATTCAGACATGAATAATTATTACCTAATTTCTTTGCTAGCTGCTTGTATATGGTGGGAGGCATTCTTGTCTGTGTTTTTATTTGGTCGGTTAGGTTGCCATAAATGGCCAATTGATCTAGATTCTAGATGAATAAACATCGGGAGTGCCGAAGCACCTCTGTTAGAATGAGAAGTTGAACAATATGCATTATTTTCAATCAGAAGAATTTTATGATTGCAGTGTGCAATGACATTTACTTACACTGATGTGATTTCAAGGATTTCAATGCAGAGAAAGGCTTCATGCAATGGATTCCCACGAGTATTGCTGTTTCCAGAGGGTACAACAACTAATGGAAGGGCACTTATATCTTTTCAACTTGGTGCTTTCATTCCCGGTTTTCCAGTGCAGCCTGTTATCATTCGGTACCCACATGTACATTTTGATCAGTCGTGGTGAGGATGCATATCTATTTATTTAAATTTTTTAAGGTCATCTGTATTTGCAAGTGTCTGCTTTGTAGGAATTCTTTACAAACTAATTGGTATTTTTGATGCAGGGGCACAATATCTTTACTGAAGCTCATGTTTCGCATGTTTACCCAATTTCACAATTTTTTGGAGGTAGCCTTTGACTCATTTATATTTTGTTATATGTCAGTGCCCGCCAGATCTTAGTTGTTTATCCACATGAATAGTTTTACTTCTAGTCTTTTCAGCTAAATTCGTAGGCACAGATTGCTCTATTTGACACCTCTATTTAAAGAACATAATCATAACTGGAATATCAAAACTGGATCTTAAGTTTCATGTGAATATAATCAGAGTTCGTACCTCAGATGCATTTCTTAATATTCCATTCTTCTTGTGTCATGTATGTATATACATTTCATCAAAATGATGAAACAATAAAAACCATTAGAAAGAATTAAGTTCATTGATTTCAGTAAAATATTGAAAGTAAGGGGGCATCTGGATGACTAGACAGCATAAAAGAAAATTCTGGGCAACCGTTCAACCGACTGGACTCCTTTTGCTGTGGAGAAAGAAAGTAGGTCTACCTTCAACGAACTCTATCAATTTCACTGGGGGAAAGTTCAGCCTTCAATTTTGAGTTGGAAGAAAACTTTGGGGAACTATTCAACTGACTGGACTCTTTTTCTTGTGAAGAAAGAAAGGAGGGCTATGTTCAAAGAAATTTACTAAGTTTAATTTTGGGGAAAGTTTAGCCTGAAATTTTGAGTTGACTCAGAGCACATCTAGGCCAATTCGTTTTAGAAAAGATGCTTTCTCTAAAAGTTGGTGTTGAGACTGACATGCTGTCTCAGCCTTCCTATGGAAGGCTAGGGTTCCTCATTAGCAGCTCTTTCAACACTGTTATATACACTTGATGTAAGCTTATTAACAAATCATTCTGTAATAGAAGATGGATTTTCTCAAAAAAGTAACAGAACTATGGGCTAGTTGTAAAATGGAGAAATGATTAAGATGCCAAAATATTGCTTTTTTATCACTCGAAAGCAGAAGGGATTGTGTGGACATTTAGGAAGTGCCAATGCCATCTCGCGTAATTCCTCTCACTTCAAGCTAGTGCATGCTAACCACTGGGGGGAATCCCCACTGATTTGAAGCAAAAATTATTCATCTATACCCTGCAAATACTTCAAATCTTAGCTTTCTGCAACTAAAAACTAATTTACAGCAAGTTCAATTCAGATTTACACTTAGTAATGAAAAATCAGTGGTGGTCTCATGTAAATCTGCAATTATTTACTTCAGATCTGCAAGTAATGAACTAAAAAATCAGTAAACTTCTTATTATACTTGTTTTTGACCAGTACCTTAAATCCAATGGGCATGGAGTCAAAGAAGAAAAGAAAGTCAATGGGGCAGGGGATATACCTGGGGCCATTCAATTCAGAGATCCACATCAATCTATTGATTGCATCCATAAACAAGAATTTTCTGCCATAAGAGTATTACCTTTATTCCAGAATTGCCAATACAAACACTGAAGATATCAGCTTCACACCATAAGTACTTTAGGGGACAAGGTATCACTTCTCAAATACTTTAATCCATAAACAAGAATTGCCTGCCAAAAGAGTGTTACCTTTATTCCAGAATAGTCAATATACACTCTGAAGATATCAGCTTCACACCATAAGTTCTTCTGGGAATGAACTATCACTTCTTAAGTACTTTACTCGCACCATGCTTGGGGACACAGTCACATGAACACAATGGGTGCAACCTTCAATACTCACTCACAAACTCAGTCAATCAATCTGACATGAAACGACTTAAAAGTATAGAAATGGAAGAAAGATTGGACTTAAGCAGCAATAACTGTTGATTGTCTCAATCAACTCTCCAACTCATATAGACTGAGGATGGGAATGTACGAAGCAACCAAGTATAGAATGAGTAAAAGGTTGCCAAGAACAAAAGAAAGAAGGCACTTTGCTTTAGGTGGTCTGATCTTCACCCAAGCCTGCGATGACCATTCTAACTGGAGTCTTCAACAAAGCAATGGATCGTGCCTTGAGAAAAACACCAAGATCTTCAATTAGGCACACTCTTCTTGGCAAGAATAGCCTAGGTGAAAAATAAAAAGCATTCCAAGAAAGGATTCTCCATGATGTTGCACTAGTCTTCCAATAAAAGCTGATGAAAATTGCCCAGGATAGCCACAAGTGGAGCGCCCTCATTCTACCAAAATTAAGTGCATGCAAGATAGATAGATTATCTCAAAAAACTCTCCAAGTAGGATGTATTGTTGAAGATTATAGCCCCGATAGATACTTCTGCATAGGCTAGGTGTCATGCATGCAGGAGTCGTCTAGATCACTTCTCTAGGAGCTTGCTTGAGAGAGCAAGAGACTTTTGTATCTCTTTCCTAAGTCTAACTTAGGAAAATCAGATTCTTAACTTAATGTTGACTAATGACTAAAAAGTGAACTTAAGATCAAGTCACAACCGTTGATCTTAATTGAGGCTTGGGATCTAATCTCAACCATCGATCACTTTGGAGATCTAGGGTTAGGTTTTTGGTCATTGAGATGATATAAAAGGAAGCCTAAGGAGAGGAGCAAACACATGACAATCACACAAAGAGTGGGATCTTAGAGTGGTTGGAGAAGGACTTTCAGCCAAGTATGCAGATGCGAGGGCAGGGTGAGGAAAGGAGCAAGGGGGAGCCCAGCGTTAGCAACCAACAAGATCGAAGGACTAAACTTGAGGTGTGAAGGCTAGCATTTTGTCATTGTATTTTTCCTCAATGGGCAATTATCATAGGACAGAAGCCCAGGATTTTTATAGTTAATAAAAATCATCTGTTGTTGGGTTTTCCCCAGTTGGGGGTTTTAGGGTAAAGTTTAAACGTGTGTGTCAAATGTGAATGATTTTCTTGTATTTTCCGCTGCATAATTTGTTAAGCGTTTTTCAATTAATAATTGCAGTAAATTATTCTAACTGTTAACTTCAGCTGGATTAGGTAAAATTAACTTGCACTCTAGAATAGAAAAAGCTGTCTTGAGGTAGAAACAACCACCCGCTTTTCAAGTCAAAATAGATACGTCAAACAAGAAGATAAGGCCTTCAGGTGGGGTGCTCCCCTTTGGAAAAAAATAGATTACATGCATGAGTGGAAAATCAAATTGTGTGATCTCCAAGGTAGGGTACACTTTCCAAGTTTTGAATAGATGGTTGCTTGACACATAAGCCAAACTGAAATAGAAATATGCTTAAAGAGAAAATTACACTAAAGTCTAAAATAAATGTTTTACTTGGAAGAGAATTCATTTTCAAGAAGCCAAAACCAAATACCACTCTCTCAAGTAGGGTGCCTCACATCTCTAGCACATGATAAACACGAAAAACCACAATTGGAAGCTAGGAATCCTCCTTAAACCATGCACCCCACTTGGAGAAGATAAGGGAAAAACATGCCAAGGATAGAAAAGAAAATCTCCAAAGAAAGCATTCAAGTGGATTCCAACTAAAGTGCCCTTTCCATGATTAGAAGGCCTCTTCTTTGAGAGAAAAGTCACCAAAGGAGACTTCCTAGAATAAAAGCTTTATAGAAGTGCAAGTCAATTTGGGAAAAGCTTTCTTAGAGTGCAAATCAAGTCAAATATACCTTCTCAAGTGGGGTGCACTAGCCAAGAGTAAATGCCACATGTTAACAAACTACCTCATTGTTCGTGAATACTTTAAAGTGAGAGAGTAATTCTCCATGAGCTCCAAACAAATGACACATGTCCACAAGTTAGGTGCACCCCATCTTCTAACTTTAGAAAAGAAAAAAGCAAAACCCCTAATTTTCTCCACTGCTGGAAGGTCAACTTGGGGTACTTGCTAATTTTAGAAAAATAAAAAAAATAGAAACCCTAATTTTTTGATCATCACCTGTTACTGGATGAACAAGCAAGGCTAATCACTGATAAGCAATGTATGGAGAGAATGACCACTGTCACCTTAGCCACTCTTCCAAGACTTCTTTGGAGAGTCTGAACCTCCTGGGGGAGAGCCCTAATTGCAAATCTGTAAACACACTCAGACACCAAATTGTATCTTCTTTGTAAAGGGTTAGTGACCAGTGCCTTATGAGAGGGGTAAGCATATGATTCCTTCAAGAGTATTCAATATTGGCATCTAATTCAAATGAACAATAAGCAGTAGTAAGACACCCAATGGGAACTTACTAAGGAGTGATAACATGCATAAATAAATTCCAAGGATCCAGATCACTTCTTCACTTTCTTAATCGTTCATATACAGCCTTTAAATCAATGTAGTGTTGTTTATGCACATGTATAGGCAGCCAAGTATGCCAGTACAGCAGTAGTAAAGTATGCAGTAACAAATATATTAACACCTCAATTCAATGTTAGATCACCCATTCAATCATGCATTAAACACAATATGCCAACACATATAATTCCACTTCTAAGTCAGCATAAAGTGTAAACCATAAGACAATACTAGCATTACAAGTGTTTATCAACAGTCTGATGTATATCCTTTATTAGTAAGTAAACACCAAGTAAAAAACAATGACTGAAATCAATAAATGTGAACCTTCCTAAGTCACTTTTTTTTGGGTGAATGTTTGCAGGAGTTTGAGGCGGTTAGGGAGCTCACAGGCTGTTACGAATTGACAGTCCTGAAGTGAACTGTTCAGGGGCAGCCCTAGAGGCTGTCACAGTCCATAAGAGGGCTGTTCATGCGCTGTTGTGGCCTTGAACAGACCCAAAAGGAGGGGACCAAGCCTCCAATTGGACAGGGCGAGGGTTGTGGAGACCCTAAAAGGGCAGGCTGAGCCTAAAAAGAGGGCGGCCAAGGTCTGTTTCAAACCCAAAGAAGAGGCCGAGGTCCAAAATGAGTAGGCCGAGGGGTTTTTAGGGAATGGCTGAGGGCTTTAGGGAGCCTAGGAAGGTAAGGTGATGTGAGAGAAGGCTAGGCCGAGGGTAGGCGAAGGATTTAGGAAGAAGAGCGACGGTAGGAGAGGAGGATAAAGGGACTGCTAAAGGGTAGTTTTCAAACCTTTTTAGGGTTTTTTTAACAAAAATGCAGACCTAAATTAACCTTAACCTAGCATGCAAATGCAAACTAACTAATCCTACATGCAAGACTTTTAAGAAGAAGAGGTTTTGGGACAAGGGTTTTGAGGTTCTACCCTAACCCTAGGGCATCAAGGGAGGTGACCAGCCTTCCTCTTGAGAAGCCTAATCTAGGTTTTGACAACATAAAACTAAAGATCTAAGGCCCTAACCCTAGAAGGACTCCTTCTATGGGCGTACTTCAGTGAACCAAGGTGACAAAAGGTTGATAAGTGACCTAGCCAATACAAAATGCAGCATTAATGGCTGCCATTCAATCCATAAACAAGCATCATTCATCAACATTTAACAAAGAGAGATCAAGATACAAACCCTAGATACCTCCTTGTGCAAGTGTTTAACCAACAAATCTAGCATCACCTTAGCAAGAGCAAGAACCAAAGAACTTCAGAAATTTGCCTTCAAAACCAGAAAAGAAGCCTTCCTCAAGAGGTGTGCATCACTCCAAAGAGCCCTAGTTAGGGTAAAATAAGTGCATAATGGTTTATCCCACTTGTCTTATGTTTAACTGTAGTGAGGAGAGGCTTATAAATAGCCTTCTCACACTCACTTTACAAATACATTCAGGACAACATACCTTTAAAATGTCAATTTCAAATTATAAAATGTCAACATAAAATTATAAAAAAAAAATATAAAATAATCTAGTCTATGGGGCATTTACCCCTGGAGATTACCCAAAATGTCAGAAATAGCTAGAAATAAGCAAATCACTCCGAACGGAAGGCTGGAGTGAGCTGGAGGGAGGGTGTCATACACCATCTAACCCCGAGAATGCTGAAAATCCCTCAACGCCCTCCCCAAACTAGTAGAAATGCCTAGCATGGAGGATGATGTCATCATGAAAACAATCTAAGGAGATAGAGCGCCAGTGTGCAGAGGGACCAGGAGGGTGTCTGAGGTGACTATGAAGAGAGACAAAGGTCTCACAGCTGAAAGAAAGGTCATCGGCGCAAGGAAACAAGTGTGAGGTCATGTGATCCAGTGATTAACCCCTAGGAGCCTTGGACACCAACCATAGCATTAAAAACCCTAACAAAGGGTAGTTTGCAGTGCCATTAAGCCATAGTACTCCTAAAGGAAAGACCAAAGGGCCCAACCATGACCACCACTATTGAATAACACCCCTCCTAGTAAAAAAAAATGGCCTCTCTCCTTGGGGCACATCTGAAGGTGCGCTAGGTATAGGTGCATTGTAACAATCACCAAAACTAGCACACATGTTGCCCTCCATAAAGAGTCTCCAAAAATATGAATAGTCTAAAAAGAAGAAAGCCTAATTTTGCCTTAATTTTTCATGTCCTCCAATCATCACCAAAACTGAATCCTATGATCATCTCCAAAAAGGGTATCTATAAATATGATCAGATTCTAAAAGTATGAACTCTCTAAAATAAAAAAGTTCCCAAAATAGCAAGCATCAGGGTCTTGAAATTACCCTTTTGAGGACTTCTCCTTCCCATGCATGTGCTAAGTACTACATGTCATATGCATGCATTAGAAACTTGTTGAACTCGAGAAGAATGTTGAAAATTGTATTGGTATGAGTGTGACTTAATTCGCAAAGAAAGTATCTTTGAAGCATTGATGTGAGACAACTTTGAAACAAAGATGCAAACCTCTGCTAAATCCGTCTAAAGCACTGTGAATTGTTTATGCCAAGTCCATTGTTAATGCATTCACAAACCATTTATGCTAAATCTATCGCTAATGTATTCGTGAACTGTCAATGTCGAAACAATTTAGATAAAATTTTGAGAAGTTCATTCTAAGATATAAAACTGCCCCATAAGATGCACTCACCATTCTTGAAAAAATCAACATTTGCAAAATTCGGCAAGGGGTCCAGAATGCATTTTCTTGGCAACATTGGTTAACAAATTGCCAAACCGCGAAAAGCACTAAAAACTACAAAATAGATTTTTTTTTTCAAATTTTGAAACATATAAACCAACAACAAGATCAAATACGCATTGGCCCATAAATATGGGAAAAACATCGATATATATAATGCAGTGGATGCCAAATTAAAAATGATACTTCAAAGTCGATATTGAATCCTGAACTTTGATTGCTATTTAACAATACAAAATGACATGAAATATATAAATGTATTTCATCATCATGAGTCATCTACAAAGACAAATCTAGCAGCTAGCTATCTTGGAGAATCATTGACCTCTAGCTCTCCCTCTTTTATGGGAAAAGGTCACCATTCATTTGCCTCTAGAAGATTCTGCATCATCTATTTGATGCTGACTAGAGGGTATATCTGTATCAATTTGTGTAGAAGGTGGTCTGCCTCCCACTCTTGTTGCTCCCCTCCCCTACTCCCTATGCCTACTACTACTGTTTGTCCTCCTCTAACCATGTAGGTTCATCCTCCATAAGAGGTGCCTCATACTCCACCCTTTACTCGGACAATATGTTTATATTGTCCAAGGAAATGGCTTCCACATCAGGTATCTTCTCCATTTGTCTCACCCATAGAATTTTTTGGACATATACCAAACCATTGAGACATGGGAAATACAACATGTACGAGGGTCATAAATAAATTTAATGAGACTTGAGGGTTTAAAATATGTCAGAGGGTAATAAATTATAATAATTGTAATTTCTTAGTTGAAGTTCTAACCTATAGCTCTTTTTTGAGATTGTATTTTTGATCACACTCCAATTGTGCTCGCAGCCTGAAGCATTGCCGGTTTGTCTATGGACCCAAATGGCCAAATTCCATAAATTGGGTGCCCTTGCACCATAATTTTGCCACCAAACATCTACAACAAATAATAAAAAAAAGAGTGAAATCACATTTCATTAAAACATAACTCAACTTTCAAATACAACACATAATTAAAATTTAAAATTCTTGTGGCTTACATGGTATCAAAATGCTCCTTTCAACGACAACATTGGCAAATTTAAATAGTCTGCTAGCCTCTTGTTACATCTCCATCTCGTGTTAATTATTCTTCAAGCATCGACATCAGGTACCATCCTCTAGAGACATGTTAGGAACCTTTCCATCACCTTACCATCAAAATCAAAGTTGCATGAGTAAGAATAGGCAGTGTTGAGGAAAAGTGTTGCTGCGTGAATGGGATGATGGAGTATCTCGGTCCATGGACTATCAATCAAATCCTAGATCATCATGTATTTATTATATCCGAGGGTACCCTTGCCCACATAATAAAATCGAAAGGCATCTTTGGCCCTATCCATGCCCTCATACAAGTAGATCATTGTGGGCTTATCCCCATCAACCAAGAGGAGAACCTTTACCAAAGGTTCACTAACCATGCACACTTTTCTCATTCCTTCTCAAAATGAATTAGTTTACACTAGTTTAGCTATGAATCTCCCATCTTGTGTGCTAAACACACAATCATGCCACTCATCACAAACAAATATTTGCTTCAAATCAAACTAACATTGGAGCATATATTGAAGAGAAATGAAGCTGTTGGCAAAACGTGTGATTGTGGGACACAACAACTTTATTTCTTGTGAATCTCCTCACGAGGCTAAGAACAAATGCATGGTTATATATGAATTTTGTGATGCTCCTAGCATGTTCAATGACCTCCTTGACAAAGGATATTTTTCCCATATCCTCAAGCATCAAATTGATGCAATGAGCAGTAGATGGAGTCCAAAACATTGTAGGGTGCCTCTCCATTATCATCTTGTTGGAAATCACATAGTTTGTGGCATTATCTATTATGATTTGGACACCATGTTCCAAACCAATCTCTCCGATGAACCCATCCAACATTTCACACAACAATGTCACATCTTTAATATGCACCAATGGATTCAATAAACATTGTACCCTTAGGACAATGTACCATGAAATTTAAAAAGGTCCTATCCTTCCCATCTGTCCAACCAATATCCACTAGACTTCTATGACTTCTTTAGGTTCTCCAGTATAATATTGATGTCATCCTCTTCTGCTTGCAGAATTGGACCCCGCAACTCCTCTTAGGTAGGGCACTTATACCCCAGGCCAATGATAGCAATAGCATCACATATTGGCTGGAAAAATGGATTGGTCTTTTTGATGTTCAAAGGCATGTTGCTCTAGAAAAGACACCTTTCCCACAAGTCTGTTTACTTCTTGCTCCTGTTTTGTTTTCACCACTGACTGGACGGAAGGTTGAGCCCCATTTCCGGTTCTTGAAACAAAGAAAGGTGAGGTCCTCATGGAAGGTGAATCTGTGGAGTCCCTTGCACTACCCTGAGTTCCATATTTGCCTATGGTTCTTGAGTATCTAGCCATTTCAGTGGCAACAACTTTAGGCTGCCTCTTCCCTCATTATATCCTTACAATAAACAGAATTGTGGGAAACCCGCATAATCTCTAGGGTTGTTGCATTAGAAATAACAGCATCATGCCCTGGGATTTTAGCCAAGTGGTACTTCGACTGGCTAATCCCTCCCATCATATGCTGGCCACACAATTTACAAGACAATCTTTGACAGTTTGTCCCATATTCTGGTTCACTATACTGCCAAACTGGATCCAAAGGCTTCAGCATGCCGGATCCAAAGGCTTCGGCATGTTTGCAAGGCAATAGTCAACTTCCAACTTGAAACCTAGGGACCAAAAAGTGGAAAAAAAGAACATCAGACATTGATGGCAAAAATGACAGATTTCTGGAAAAACAAAACAGCTTGCTGGTAAAAGAACAGGGACTTCTAGATTGAGACATGAAAAATGATAACAAGAGGCAAGCACCATAGTAGTTAAAATGGTGGAATTTGAAGAAATACCCCGGATCTAAGAATATCAACATTGTAGGCTGATAGCAATTGGTCTGTGCTCCATTAAAACAGATTTCTTGGTGATGAAAGAAATGATTTGGCTCTCCTTAACCTTGTTCTTGATGATGGTAAACCCCCTCCCTCTCATTCTCCAAGTGGCAAGAACTACAAGGAGAAATGACCAAAGAAAAAGAAAGAATCGCCTTTCCCTTTGCCTATTTTTTTCCATCTACCTCGATTTTCACTTGACATCACAACGTCAAATTTTTCGGGCTGCAATTTAGGCTGGGGTTAAACATCACGATTTCTCGTGATGTTGCCAAAATTTTGGTGAGTTTTTCAACTATGGTACTCAAAAATGTGTTGAAGATTAACATTGAATTTGCCTAGGGAAAAGTCACTATTGACAAGCCCTTTGTGAAATTTCAGTGCAAATACAGGTTGGTATTGAAATTGAAGAAAAAATGAATGTTAGGTCAACTATATTCAATTAAGTTGATAATTTATAGGCATAATGGTTTTAAGCATCCAAACAAGATTGGAAAATGCAGAAATGAAAGGATAAGCCTCACCGCCATAAAATGCTTGCAGTAGTTTTCAATGTTGGGACTTCATGGATCTTGAAATATGGTTCCCACCATGTTGATATCACTATTGCTGACATATATTGGGAATGGTAACTTTTTTATTCACATTAAAAGAAGGCATAAGATAGGGTACCAAATTGGTAACTTCCCCCCAAAATGAAGAGTTCTTCACTGAAACTTATGACCTCCATGAACATAACAAAGAAGAATTGATCTATTAAAGATGTTGATAAGATACAAGAGTTTCAAGAAAATAGGCATAAGCACCACATCACTGCCTAAAATTAAGCACGCTAATGGTAGCAGTGACTCCTAAAAAATTAGAACCTCAAATTGTCGAGCTGAGCCTCCTAAAAATAACCTGGGGTAGCAGTTACTATAAATAGCATGCCTAAAATTATGCAGTTCTAAAAATAGCATCACCATGCATGTAGATTGAAATAGGCTCATTCAATTCGCCTGCCTCCAAGGAACAAGAATATGTCTCTGTTTCACCATGAAAGACCTGCTTCTCAAACAACTAAAAACACTTCGCATGTCACTAAAAGTGGCCTCAGATTCACATGATAACGAGGAGCACTGATATGCAATTAAATCCAACTTGCAAACCTCAAAACACCAATTGCTAAAATAACCTTGTCTTAGAATTGCATGCATGTCACATGTAAACTGTCAATAGACTTTGAATGCACCTTCAAACCGTCATGAATTATCTTTGAATCTCAAACTAAAACACTGGAAATGGTCCCCAGGTGTAAACTAATCTTGGACAAGAATGATCTGAAATTGTGATACCAACAATCCTGCAAAGGATTTCCCTCAACGAAGAAGCCTGATGAACAATTCTGTGAGTTAAAATGATAATTACATGGGTACAATTCTGGGTGTTGTCACTGTTAACAATGGCTCCATGTGGGGACAATGTTCCCCTGCGTGATGCTGATGTTTACAGAATCTCCCAAAGTTGCATACTTTCTTATGGTTTGTAACAATCCTGCTATCCGCTTGGTCCATACCTTTTCTGCTTAAACTTGGGTAATATTTTTACCTGTGTAATCATTGATTCATGGGCAGTAGACCTTCATCTTCAATATTCCTGCTTGTTTCAATATTCATGGGCAGTAGACCTTCATCTTCATTGCACTGCAACATCCATGCAACTGTTGTGTCTTCATGAGTGAGGATTTACATGCACATCGTATCAATGGGCAGTCTAGTGGAATCTCAAAATTTAAATCAAATTTAAATTGTGCTAATGCAAAGCACTAGCACTTATCTCTAACATCATGGCTGCAAGATAAGACAATACTCTGGAATAAGAAACTATTATTCAACAAGTGAATTTATTTAGAGATTACTCCTACCTACTCTAACAAACATTTAGAGATATAGGGTCAAGTATAGTTAAAACTCATGTGAAACCGTTGGAGTAATTTATCAAGGACCTTTTACTTGTGTTTGATAATAAACCAAAACAGGGAAATAATAATCTCCATCCAATAGTAAGTTGGAAATTCAATGATGCTGCCTCCAAAAAGTAGGAGTATAATTTCAAACATTTGCAGATTTGCACAACTGCAAAATAATTCAGAAGTTTGGGGTCCTTGTTTGCTAGATTCTGATTGGGCTTGACCTGAGAGAGCATAGACCCTTATCCTTCAATGCATAATCAGATGCAAATACACAGTCCCTGTCTGTTTGCTAGTAAGTTTGGTGCTTGATCCCTTCAGCTTGAGACTAATGCAAAGCACTAGCACTTATTTCTAACATCATGGCTGCAAGATAAGACAATGCTCTGGCATCCATACGCAGACGTCAGCAGCCGTGTTCACCTCTGTGGGCTTCTCTTGGACTGTTAACCTGGGCATCATTATTTAAGGGCTGTTAAACCTGTTTTGACTGTGCTGTGTTTGTTAACAGCCTTCACAGGCTGAGCCGTGACTGTGAGTTTACCCTCTTACTGAGCCGTGGCTGCTGGGAGCCTTAAGGCTGAGCTGTGACTATGGGTTGTCTCTCTTGCTGGCTTGGGACTGTGTTATCCTCCTCTAGCTGAGCTGTGACTGTGGGTTGTCTCTCTTACTGGTTTGTGACTATTTGTATGCTCTTTGGGCTGGCTTGGGACTGTGTTATCTCTCGTCTAGCTGACCATGACTGTGTTCTACTCCACCAGCAGACTGTAACTTATCAAGAGCCCCTTGTGGGATGGGCATGACATTATTGGCCTCCTCTTAGCAGGCTGTGACTCTTTTGTAGCCCTCTAGGGCTGGTCTGTGGACTGTGATAGTCCTTTTAGCTGAGCCATGGACTGTATAAGTCCTCTAGGACTGACCTTTGGACTGTAGTGGCTCTTTCTAGTTGGGCTGTGACTGTTTACAGCCTCTAGGGCTGTTCTATGACTATGTTAAGTCTTCTAGAGGGTGCCTAACTGTGTTTGGGGCTGAGCATCACTTCTAGGTCTTCACACTTGGTGACTGAGGTATCTCAATTTCTACTGTATGTATCTAACCTTAACCTACAGCACTCTAACTCTCTCTCTCTCAAGGTATGTCATCTGTTCCTTTTGGCAGCTTGTCCTTACAGTGACAAGAGCTGATTCCAAAAGTGTCTGAGTATAAGGCAGATCCAAACCAGATCTCAACTAACCTTTTATTACTTGCTGTTCATTAGTCTGTACTACTGCTATTGTTAGTATTTATGTTTTGTACATTGCATTTGATGAATTGTATCTGAAGGACCAACTTCAACACAATGACTAGTGGAGTGTTAAGTTGAAAGAGATGGAAATTATGTTTCAAATATTTATTACAGCAGTACTGTTCTGGATCTAGCTCTGTTTTAGTTTTGTTTTATGCATTAAAGTATACAATTTTAATTTTCTTATATCAAACTCTAAACTAACCCTAAATTTCAACATGGCTGCTATCAGAAAATGGCTTTGTAAAACCTTTTTGAAATTGTGCAACAGATTGAATATCTTCCTGTTATATTTCCATTGGAAGACAAGAAGGAAACTCCAGTTCATCTTGCCCGAAAGGTAATTTTATCCTCCACTTCTACAAACAGTTGAAGCAACAGTTTAAAATATTCTTTGCAATTGTGATTGCATAGCTGTGCATGCTTAATTTTAATTTATTTCCTCTGAGATATAAGTTTTTTAAAGAAGCTTGTGGCGATATTAGATGGCAGCTAAGCTTGTACTTATGTTCTGTTATGGATCTTTGTGGTGACAAAATAGACATCAGCTATGATGTGGTGAGACTACAACTTTATAGATATTCCACTTACAGTACAAAGCTGTTATGTCGTAGTGCACTGTGTAGTTGCCTTCAGCAATATTCTGTCATTAATAATGTTACGTGTTTCATCATATGCTTAGACTGGCCATTTTAAACCTTTCACGTTGATATTTCTTCTGAATTGAGTACAAGTTGGAGACATGTATTTTTGTCCTTGAATTTTTTTTTATTCATGTGCATCCATGAGAATTCAAACCATTATACACAAATATGCAAAGTTTCTCAGGTATATAGCAAGTAAGAGTGCATACAACCAAAATAGCTCCGAGTGCAATTCATATCTAAACCAAGGTACGCCAATAAATAGGCTATAAATGGCCTCTAAAAAAAATATAAGCATATGACTATAGTCTAAACTCTACACTCTACATTCTAATCATGTAACAGAATCATCTGAATCCTCATTCTCAGAGTTAGAGTCATCATCTATGTCCTCAACAAAAATAGACCAAAAATATGGATCCCGAACTTAGCTTGATTCCCTTGGGCCTGGAGGCACCTATCCAACACCAATGTTCACATCTTCTGGCTGTGGAAGTGGGTCCAAGCCCATCCAAGACAGAGGAGTTCAATAATCAGCACCACCAACATTAAGGTGCATAGAGGGGTTGATGTGCTTGATTAAATACCAATCCCATACCCTCATATATGATAAAATCCAGTGGAAATGTTGCAATCTTGAAATCTTGAAGTCTGTAGAATAAATAGAGACCTTGTGTATAGAACAAAATTCTCAACGTTTCAAGCTGGAAAACACCAACCAAATCCTGAATGGGATAAAAAATTCTACTTTTTGCATATAAAGTCCGATGAGGTTGGAACCACTCTCAAACATCATGAAACAATTCATGGAAATGCTAAAAATTTAAGTAAAAGGATACATTCTCCCAAATTTCTAACATTACTGGACTTAAATGCTTGAGCCGACCGGTTTTGTACGGAACTGGTCGGTTTGGTACAACGTAGTATGCCATGGTTTAGTGCATGGAATTTAAAAAGAATATTAAATGTTAATATTAAATTCTTGAAGTAAAAGGATACTGGCCGGTTTGGTACAAGGTAGTATGCGATGGTTTAGAACATGGAATTTAAAAAGAATATTAAATGGTAATATTAAATTCTTTGAAGTCAAAGGATAGTATGCCATGGTTTAAAACATGTAATTTAAATTCCATGTTCTAAACCATGGCATACTACCTTGTACCAAACCGACCGGTTCTGTACAAAACCAGTCGGTTCAGTCATTCAAGGTCGATTCTATACGGAATTGGTCGGATCAGTTACGAAACCGGTCAATTCAGTGTGGAACCGTCCATTTCCGGTTTGCGATGCTTATTTGGATCTGAAACCCTTCTGAACAAGTTGGATCGACCAATTTTGCTAAAATCGACTTGGTTATGATAACATTGATGTATATATAATGATAACATGGCTAGATTCCTAGACTTATGTTGGATGTAAACGGGTACAAGAATTATATATATACACACACACACACACACACACACACACAATACCAATCGGTTCAAGAGCATTTAAGACTTGTTCCGTACGGAACTGGTTGAGTCAGGTACAAAAATGGCCTATTTAGTGTAGAACCGACCATTTCCGGTTTGAGATGTCGGTTTAGATCGGTCGGTTTTGATAGAGTCGTATCGGTTTTGATTACATTGATGTATATATAATGATGACATGGCTAGATGCCTAAACTTATGTTGGATGTAAATGAGTACAAGAAATATATATACACATAAACATATTTATAGACGAAATTGCAAATCGTAGAAGGGTATATACAATGCCTATCATATCCTCTTCCTCAAACTAACTAATGCAAAAATAAAGTCAAAATATACAACAGGAGCCAAATTTCTGGCATGCTTGATCATTAAGACTCCCTTAACCAACAATTAGTGACGTACCTCATCTTTCCATAAAGCAACAAAGCCAGACACAAAACTCATTTCTTGATCAAACACATACTTACACTTGAGCTTCTGTGTCACAAAGGGCACAAAAATCCATAAGCAATCCCATAGTCCAAGGCAGATATCCTGCATAAGAGCTTTCCCATCCCTAGATATAACATCCCTCCAATACAATTTGTTTTGGAACAAGGAAGGATGCTGATCCTCATTATAACTCCAACACTACCTAACAAACTGACAACTCCATAAAATATGCTTGATCGCCTCTGGCCATTGAGAAACTGGGTAGTAACCATCTAAAAGACTAGTCTTATCCAAACTAGCCTTAGATGGAATCTTTTTAATATAACCAACCAAGCAAAAACACAACTTATACAAAAGTAGCACCGACCACACAATGTGAAGACGATGAACCCACCACACCTTCGAATCTGTCAAAGCCCACATCGTGTTAAATATTGGTAATAGGGGGTGCCTCTAATGAAGAGATGAATAAAGATGAGGAGAATCATACAATGTGAGTGGTTTACCAAAACTTCTCTCCCAATTCCTTCAAAAAGGTCCAGGCATCCTGATATTCATTTTAAACTACTCAGAGTCTAGAATAAATGCACCCAGCTCCATGATCAAAGGATGATTAGTCATTAGGAGCCTTGCCAATAGAAGATAACCCTTTCGAATTCGCTAGCGTGCTTGAAAACATGGCATCCCTGCTACACAAACCCCTTGATCATGCCAACTCCAGATTAGATGGGAGGCAAGATCCCACCCCACTTGATTGCCCTCCCATTTCCACTAGACCATTCTAAACACCAAACTCCAGGCCACCCAAATACTTCGAACCATGATAGCCCCACCAACTTGAAAAAGGGAAGGGGAAGAGATGATGTCACATATACCTAAAACCCTTTGACCCTCACCCTACCGATATCCTACACTGAAAATACTTGATGCGGGAACAAAACCTGCCAAGTCGTCAATCCCTTGGAACATCTCATTTCGTTCTTAGCCGCCAAAAACTGCCTTTGCTTGCAACATCAGTTAAGTTTAGGCTCCCTTCATCCTTGGGAATGGTGCAAACATCCCAAGTAACTAAGGGTAGACCTGTAGCACCTCCATACTTAGACCATAAGTATGACCGAGAATCTACTCAAGTTGACGAAATTGAACTCAATTAGAAAACCAACAAGACACAGTAAACATGGGAGCCTTGTAGAATATGACCCACCACCATCAACTTTCCTTCAAAGGGGAGATCCTTGTGATGAGTCAACTTTCCCTTGTGGGGAGATCCTTTCCACCACCATCATGAATTTTGCTATGTAATCTCTATAGACACTTGTCCCACAACCACTGGCGATAAACTTGTACCAAATGAGATACCAAGATACCTGACAATTGTCCCCAGACGGATGTAAGACTAGGTAATTGTGATCCATGGTGGTGGAGAATCCAAACCAATTAGCCAAAAATTAGTCTTGTGAGGACTATCGATGGCACCTGAGGCACCGCAAAAAGTATCCAAAAAAGCAAGGGCCCCATCAACTAAACCTTGATCAACGCTAATAGAGAAAGGGTAGTCATCCATAATGTGGTTATTAACCATCTCAAAGTCATTTGGAAGTGTAATACCCCTTGATTTGACCAAAAATGCGAGTTGCTTCCAAGAAATAACCCAGGGTGTAATGTCCCCCTCTAATTAAGCATCCAAAACACCAACTAACCTACTTAATTCCCATAGGTTCGAGCGGGTACTACATGAGAGGGAATTGACTGAGGACATTTGATACTTAGAGCGGAACAGGACATTAATTCAGTGTTAAGTCACCAGTCGGGTAAAAGAAGCCTTATTTCTTTAGGCTTGAAAGTCAACGACAAATTAGAATTGCATGCATGCAAATGCAAAGCGTAAACCCTAAAAGTGACATGCGAACCCTAAAAGCGCATGAAGTTCTATTTAAGAGGGTGATTGAACTAAAGAGACTATCTATGATTATTGTTGATTGATTTTAGAGTTTTGAGTAGCAGCACAGCGTGCAACCACGACAGTTAGGGTTGAAGACAGTGTCTTCAGCTAATGAGGGTTCGACAGTGAGATATATGCCCTAGTCTCTTATCGAGATAAATCATCCAGGTTTATCCACAGCATTCATCATACACTTCAGTATTCGGAGATCCAACACACTTCGAAGGATTTTTATCAGACCCATGTTTGCAGCTTGAAGTACTGGGGAAATCACAGAAGGATTCGTTGGGACCACAAAACTTAGTCTTTCCTGCGCATGTTAGCTTCCTCTTTCTCAGTAGGCCCATCCTACAGCATCCCGGGACTATCAGCCATCGGTTTGCTCATCTAGAGCAACTATCAGCAAACAGAGAGCTTGGGGGGCGTGAGCAGCAGAACCACAGATCAATTCGCTAGGGCTCTTAGATGCAGCCAAACCTCCGCATGTGACAGTCTATCTCTCCGGCATTAGCAGGCAGACATTCCCACAAAGTTTCAGCCGGATTTGACCTCTCCTCCTACAAAAACGTCAACTTCAGTCTGGAGGGTGCTTACGGTACAGGGGGGCAGTAACATCGGAGGAAAGAAGCACTACTAGCCCACCTATTCGGATCTTTATGCATGCAGCTATCTATGGAGTCATTATCAGCCAGAATATTAGTGGTAAGTGTTAATTTATCTCTGCAAACCCTAACCCTAATTCAACTACATCTTAGGGCATTTTTGCATGGCAAGTTTGCATGCACAGTTATCTCGCATTTTTGTATAAGATTGCGTGTGTGAGTCGGCACTACAATAGAACATTAGAGAATATCAGTATTTGGGATATTACAGTGGTATCAGAGCATGTTCTTTGCCAGCTGTGGGCTTGAACATGAGAAGTAGATGAATACAGAAGATGACACTTTTGTAACCTATAGGAGAAGGAAGAGTAGGTACACAGAGGAATTTGAGGATATCCAACTAGAAGACACCGACTCAGACATGGACCCAACAGCTATAAACTCAGCCAGGGGAAAAGGAACGGGAGAAGATGAGGATAGGATGGAGTTTTGCAACCTAGTAAACGCATTGCAGGACCTAGCCAAAGGGCAAAAGGATGTACTGAATGCAATAAATAGATTATTGGCAAGACCAGAACCAGTTAATA
The DNA here is from genome assembly GCA_001517045.1 of Pseudotsuga menziesii. Taxonomy (NCBI): domain Eukaryota; kingdom Viridiplantae; phylum Streptophyta; class Pinopsida; order Pinales; family Pinaceae; genus Pseudotsuga; species Pseudotsuga menziesii. The sequence goes on from LPNX010992356.1 coordinate 62,547, forward strand.
GCAGCACACCTCTCTTAGTGGTAGATAGAGGGTCTACAAGCAGTGGTGGGAAGCATGCATACACCAATATGCAGAACACACCCCACATATATAACAGACCTTCCAATAGGCCTACTATGCCTCACTCCTAGTAGATGTAGTAGCAGGACCAGTCATGCCAGTAGAGCCTAGTGAACCCTTTGGAGCATATTTACAAGAATACAAGGACTTAGGGGATGAGTTTCATGCAAGCATGTCTTTCACGGATTTTTGGAACATGAAGAGTAGGAACAGTCCCAGGAATTTCAACAAGGGGTTTAATCATAATTACGAGTTGCAGAAAACCTTGGGTAGGTTGACCATCCCAAACTTTGATGGGGCTCGCGGAGGTTCAGTGAGGATATGGGTTTAGAAGTTGGATACTTATTTCCAACTCAACCCCATGACAGAGACATATGCCATTAAATTGGATACACTGCACTTAGGTGGAGAGGCTCATGAATGGTGGTACCACGGATTAGTGACATTGGGTCACAACACCATCAGCTCCTATAGTGAGTTCACACAGAAGCTCATGGAGCGGTTTGACAGGAAAGGTCGGGAGACACACTTCAGACCGGGAGACACACTTCAGACAGTTGGCTCAACTCAAGTAGACAGGTAGCATCGAGGCCTTCATCTCAGAGTTTCAGAGGGTAGCTGTTATGGTGACCGATGTGTCGGAGAGCAGGCTGGATATGTTGTTCAAAGAGGCCTTGACAACCACTGTGGGGATGGGTGAAAACCTACAAACCCCCCACTTTACAGGATGCGATTAGCAAATCCAGAGATCTCCAGGATTTAGTCCTGAAGAACCGGTTTCCTCTCAAGACCAACTTCCCAGTTAGAGACAAGGATAGGAAACCTTTTCAGCTGGACATACCGAAGAAAACTTGAGACAAAGGAAGTTGAGACAAAGGAAGTTGTGTTTTACTTGTCTTTCGTTATGATGACATAACGAAAGACTTGAGACAAAGGAAGTTGTGTTTTACTTGTCAGGAGCCGTGGGTTCCAGGACACAGGTGCTTAGGAAAGGCCAAAGCCCACTACATAGAGGTATATTCAAACAGTGATGGGGAGGACTACAAGCAGGAAACAACAGAGGAATTGCGGGCAACGGAAGAGGAGTCACTCCAAGGGGATACACCACAGGGAGTGATTGCTAATTTGCTACATTATCCGGGGTACCTAGGTTTCACACTCTCAGGGTCAGAGGAGTAGTACAAGGCCATAGAGTAGGGGTATTAATTGATGGGGGACGAACCCACAATTTCATTGATGTAGCATGGGTGGCTAAGAGGGGTATTCCAATAGAGAAGTTTGAGGGATTTACTGTAACAGTAGTTGGAAACTCTAGCATGGAGTGCAACTATTGGATTCCAAAACTAAATGTCACATTAGGCAACTACCGGATGACAAATTCTTTTTATGTGGTGAATGTGCCATATACACATGTAGTATTAGGCGTTCAATGGCTTTATTCAATAGGGAAATATATTACAGATTACCGAGCAATGGAAATGGAATTTCAGGGACCAGATGGGAAACGGGTAGTTTTGAGGGGCATGCACACTTATCCCCCAAAACCAGTCTCTTCACAAAGAATGGAGGCAGTGCTCAGGCAGGATGACATAGAATGGTCAGCAGAATGTTTAGTCACCTTTAGGAAACCTCCAAAGAACAACACCCAACACCCAGCAGATATTCAGGCCTTATTGCAGAAGCGCGAGAAGGTATTTTCAGGATCTTCCAATAGATAGACCACCAGATAGGGGATTTGAGCACATCATCGAACTGGAAGAGGGGACACATGCAGTCATCACCACTCCTTATAGACATCCCAAAAGATATAAGGATGAGATCGAGAAGACGATCAAGGAATTACTAGAACTAGGATATATCTGCCCCAGTTCTAGTCCCTTTGCATCATCAGTGGTGTTAGTTAAGAAGAAGGATGTCACATTGCCAATGTGCATCGATTATAGAGCACTCAACAAAAAGACCATCAAAAATAGTTATCCCATTTCCAGGATTGATGAACTAATGGACGAGCTACGGGGTGCCAAATACTTTTCAAAGATTGATCTTCGCTCGGGGTACCACCAAATCCGAGTAAGGGATCAAGACATTTCCAAAACAGCTTTCCGTTGCCACTATGGTCACTATTAGTTCTTGGTCATGCCTTTTGGACTTAACAATGCTCCAGCCACCTTCCAGACGTGCATGAACCATACTTTCAGAGCTCAATTATGTAAGTATTTGCTAGTATTGTTTGATGATATTTTGATTTACAACAAAACGTGGGAGGAGCATTTGAAACATTTAGACGAAGTATTGAACATTCTAGAAGAGCACTTGCTTTACGCAAAGATGTCTAAGTGTGAATTTGGCATGAAGGAGATGTTGTATCTAGGGCACATCATCAGTGCAGAAGGGGTACAAGTACATATGGAGAAAATTCGGGCTATCAGGGATTGGCCCATGCCAAAGAAAGTTACTGAAATGAAAGACTTCTTAGGCCTTTGCACATATTATCGGAGGTATGTTAAGGGGTTCTCCCAATTCACTGCACCACTCACCAATCTCACAAAGAAGGGGGCATTAACATGGACAGTTTTGGCACAAAAAACCTTTGAGGAAATGAAAGTCATCATGAGATCTTGCCTGGTTTTGGCACTACAAGACTTCTCACAACTGTTTGTAGTGAAATGTGATGCGCCAGAAGAAGGACTAGGGGCAGTACTGATGCAAAACCATCATTCGATTGCATTTAAGAGTAGGACACTGAAAAACTATGAGCGCCACTACTCCATATATGACAAGGAGATGCTAGCCATCTTACATGCTCTCACTAAATTCCGACAGTACCTGGTGGGAAACAAATTCAAAATCAAGACAAATCATAATAGCCTCAAGTACTTCTTGGAGCAGAAGGAGTTGAATGAGCGCCAACAGAAATGGGTCAGCAAGGTGCAGGCTTATGATTTCGAGATAGAGTATGTGAAGGGTAAGAACAATGTAGTAGCTGGTGCATTATCTAGACGACCCGCTTCATTGTCTCTCATGAGTATATCCACAGATTGGAGGTCTCTTCTCTTTGTAGAGTACTCCAAAAAAAAATTTGCTTGCGAGTTAATGGATAGATAGATTCAGGATGACATGTATAGAATTATAGATGACATCATCTATTACAAGGGCATGATATGCCTTGTCCCAGAATCAGTCTTAAAAAGGAAGATCATACAAACATCACATGACTCACCATTATTAGGACATTAGGGTTTCTTGAAGACCTACAGGCAGATCCGAGAGAGGTTCTCATGGAAGGGCCTCAAAGGGGAAGTTATGCAGCACGCTCGGGAATGCAGCATCTGCCAACAGAACAAGATCGAACACATTCATCCGGCAGGGTTACTTAAGCCACTACCGATTCCGAAGCAGAAGTGGGAAAGTATTTCCATGGACTTCATTATAGGGTTACCCAAGGTACAGGGACGCGACTGCTTATATGTCGTGGTAGATCGGTTGACCAAATTTGCTCATTTCTTTGCTATCTCATTCGATTATTTAGCAGCACAGGTAGCCGAGTTATTTTTCAGGGAGGTCTTTAGACTACATGGGCCTAAGACCATTGTCAGTGATCAGGATAGTAAATTCACTAGTGCCTTCTGGCAGGAGCTATTCGGGTTAGTAGGGACAAAACTCGCTACAAGTACGAGTTATCATCTGCAAAGCGACGGGCATACAGAGATTGTCAACAAGTGGGTTGAAGGGTATCTGCGCAATTATGTAGCAGGCCAACAAAGGACATGGATTTAGTGGCTACATCGAGGGGAAAACTGCTACAATACCACCTACCATATGTCTATCCGGATGACACCTTTTCAAGCATTGTATGGCTATGAGGCACTAGGCTTTGCAGATCTAGCTTTTGGAGACAACAAAGCACCCAAAGCCAAAGATTGGATACAGGATAGTCAAGATATCCTTAAGGTCTCAAGGGAGAACTTACAGGCAACGTAGAATCAACAGAAACTATACGCAGACAGACACAGGGTTGAGAGGAGCTTCGAGGTAGGAGATTTGGTATACTTATGGTTACAACCATATAGGCAATCTTCCCTCAAGAAGAAAGGAGCGGAAAAACTAAAACCTTACTTCTATGGTTCGTACAAGGTAATTCAGAAAGTTGGAGAGGTGGCTTATGAGCTAGAACTTCCGGAGGAAAGCAAGATTCACAATGTGTTTCATGTCTCCAGTCTCAAGAAAACATTAGGACAACACATTGGTCCTTACACTGAGTTACCTCCCGTAGATGATGAAGGGCTGCTGGTGCTGATTCCAGAGAGAATCCTATAGGTGCGAGAAAGGAAGCTTCGAAACAGGGTGATTCGAGAGTATCTGGTACAATGGAAGGAATTACCTATGGAGGATGCCACATGGGAAGGAGAGCAAATATTGCAGCATCCTAGTTTGCAGTTGCTTGAGGACAAGCAATTTCGAGTGGGGAGGATTGTAATGCCCCCCTCTAATTAAGCATCCAAAACACCCGCTAACCTACTTAATTCCCATAGGTTTAAGCGGGTACTGCATGAGAGGGAATTGACTGAGGACATTTGATACTTGGAGTAGAACAAGACATTCATTCAATGTTAAGTCATCAGTCGGGTAAAAAAAACCTTATTTCTTTAGGCTTAAAAGTCAACGACAAATTAGAATTGCATGCATGCAAATGCGAAGCATAAACCCTAAAAGTGACATGCGAACCCTAAAAGCGCATGAAGTTCTATTTAAGAGGGTGATTGAACTAAAGAGACTATCTATGATTATTGTTGATTGATTTTAGAGTTTTGAGCAGCAGCACAGCGTGCAGCCGCGACAGTTGGGGTTGAAGACAGTGTCTTCAGCTAACGAGGGTTCAACAATGAGATATCTGCCCTAGTCTCCTATCGGGATAAATCATCCCATGACAGTTGGGGTTGAAGACGGTGTCTTCAGCTAACGAGGGTTCAACAATGAGATATCTGCCCTAGTCTCCTATTGGGATAAATCATCCAGGTTTATCCACAACATTCATCATAAACTTTAGTATCCGGAGATCCAACACACTCCAAAGGATTTTTATCAGACCCACGTTTGCAGCTGGAAGCACCGGGGAAATCACAGAAGGATTCGCTGGGACCACAAAACCCAGTCTTTCCTCCACATGTTAGCTTCCTCTTTCTCAGCAGGCCCATCCTACGACATCCAGGGACTATCAACCATCAGTTTGCTCATCTGGAGCAACTATCAGCAAACAGAGAGCTTGGGGGGCGTGAGCAGCAGAACCACAGATCAATTCGCTAGGGCTCTTAGAGGTAGCCAAACCTCCACATGTGACAGTCTATCTCTCTGCAATCAGCAGGAAGACAATCCCACAAAGTTTCAGCCGGATCTGACCTCTCCTCCTACAAAAACGTCACCTTCAGTTTGGAGGGTGCTTACGGCACAACGAGGCAGTAACATTGGAGGAAAGAAGCACTACTAGCCCACCTATCCAGATCTCTATGCATGCAGCTATCTCTGGAGCCATTATCAGTCGGAATATCAGTGGTAAGTGTTAATTTCTCTCTGCAAACCGTAACCCTAATTCAGCTACATTTTAGTTTTGCATGGCAAGTTTGCATGCATAGTTATCTTGCATTTTTGTATAAGATTGCGTGTGTGAGTCAGCACTACAATAGAACATTAGAGAATATCAGTATTTGGGATATTACACAAGGCATCTACTGTTAACACATACAGACCCGGTGCCAGAGTGCAACCCGACCTAGTAGATCTTTGTTAAGCAATCCAACGTGACAAGGCCTTGTTCACAAACATAACGGCCGAAGGATTGGAGAATAGAGTGTTCACCATGCCTACACAGTGTGAACCAAAACCCAAGCATGGCATCATCTCAAAGACGAAGGACAAATCAACTTGATCATAAGCGTTATCAAAGTCAGTCTTCAACATCATACATAGTTGGTTTATTTCTCTTGCCCACTCCATAGCCTCCTAGGCCAAGACCACTATATCAAGATTGAACCTCCCCTTGACAAAACCAATTTGCTCTTGCCAGACTGTGCACCTTGCCACTGCATGAATTCTTAAAGCCAAAGCCTTTGCCATGATTTTATACACAACTGAAAGTAGTGTGATAGGTCTCCAACCACCTATGGAGTACCGTGCAACAGTTTTGGGAATCAACTGAATCAACCTGATTAGAGACTAAAAAATGTGACCAGAAGAGAAGACTTTGATAGCTAAACAACAAAAGTCATCCTCAATGCAGTCCTACATTGACTTATAGAACTTAGAAGGAAAACCATCCAACCCAGGGGATTTGCCATCTTCATGGACATTAGCATAGTAAAGAAACTCCTCTCTAGTAATAGCCAAATGCAATCTGTCCCTATCACCACACGAGATCTTGCAGGGTACCACCTTGCAGCAAGCATCTTGAACAATAATCACACAATTTGTCAGCACGCAAGAAGCAAAATTTGATTGGAGATGATCACTGAATGTACTCTTGTATATGCAGGATCCTTAGCAAGTTAATCATCTGGTCTGCAAAGACTAAGCACCCTTTCCGGCATAACCTTCCTTTTCAGGAAATCAAGGTGAAATTTGGACCCCTCATCTCCATCCTGGATCCATTGGAGCTACAAACGGACCCTAGACCCATGAGAAAGATACTCCTCCCCACTCCACATTGTCATCTCCAACTTTGCGGATTCTTCTTGAAGAGTGACATTATGAATGCCTGCTTCCAGAAATATATGGATCTCCTCTAATTGCTGCCTGGCCATCCACATCTGCCTCCGCCTCTTTTTAGCTATCATCCTGCCCCAATCCCTCATAAGTTTAACCGTACATCTCACAATACCCTCCCAACATAGAATCCACCGCTAAGTTCTTATTGGATGAGGGAAAGATTCCACACCTGCCGAACGAGAGTGCGGAAATCTGCAGAGTCTAAGTGAGATACATTCATTTTAAAAACTGAAGATAACTAGAAATATACTTAAACCACCAAAAGGTTGCAAACAAGCAGAAGGGGGCTAAGAGCCCACAAGATGGAAAGAAAGGGGGTTAATTAGAGAATAATATATTTCACTGTTGCGATGTGTCACTTACCTAAAGTCTCCATCTTCTTCCTATGGTCGTTGAAGTCTTCTCAACCTTTTTTCTAGTTTTCCAAAAAGAAGATGTGTGGTCTTCCTTGGGAGGCACGTGGTCTCTTGCAACCTTGAAGGGTTTTTCTTCTTCTTCCAGTCTGGTTACACAAGCTATTACCATTCATATGTGTGACCATGCTTGCAATAACCTGAAAAATACTAGCACACTGTTACAGAAATTCCATGGCTATCAGTGAGAAAAGGGACTGGGAAAACTAATAACCTGAAATCCCTATGCCTGTGCCAGATTCAGCTATATCCAATATAAGGACTACTGCTACAAGAATTCCATAGGGAATCAACATAAGAGATTCCCTTTCCTTCACTGGATCATTGGAGGGAAAGGATTTCTTGAGTGATTGTGTTGCAGAGAAGGGGAGCTCATTTCCTTGTGTTGTGTTGGCTGAGAGGGAAGAGATGTGGCTGGTTGAAGGTTGTGTGTGATGCCTGGAGGAGTTTAAATTGTGAATAATTGAGGTAGATGTCCAGTTATGTTATAATCTGAGCATTATGGGATGGGTTATGTGTGAAAGTCAGAGCCAACAAGAGTTCCTTCACCCTTGTGATCTGATAGGCCGATTTGGAGGTTGCATTTACAGTAGATGCCTATGAACGGGTGGTGAATTGTTCATTTGCAACCAGTTGGTGGTCATTTCCCAAAAACATAAGTGTTTTTTTTCCTGTTATCTATTATTTGTTTATTTATGTTTGGCAAATTGATGGTAGTTGTCTAAATGCAAATTGAAATGAGTTGAATGGCGCATATTCATGTGTGTGAATATTGGCATGTGTTTGAGTAACTGGAATGTGTGAGTTTATCTAACTCTGTTCCATATTCTGTTAGTAATTGTCTGAAAATTATTGTTGCATAAATTTCATCAATTGATTGGGTAAATTGTGGATTTTGCTTGATAAATGGATTTGAGTGTGAATGGTTTTTATATCACTACATATAATTGAGCTTGACAGTGTTCCCATTATTTATTCCCTCTTTGTGTGGTTCATGGTTACATTATCTTTTTCATTTGAAATCCTCAGCATGTAGTAGCAGGTTTTTAATTGATATCTGGAGCCAAACTTGTTCTTCATTGGCAAATCTGGTTGGAGATTGAGAAAAGGAATTTGAAAAGGGGTGCCCTGATAGTGAAGGGAGGTGGGTCTGTGTACTCTACAGATGGATTGCCTTCCAGTGCAAGGGCAAAAAAAGAAAACAGAGGAGTGGGATGACATATCCCTCCAAACTTCAAAGTGATATGGATAAGCCATACTTTCAAAATATATGCTTCAAATTCAAAGTTACATATATCGTGTCGGCGAATATATCGCCGAGGGTCTGGAATGTAACTTATTGGCAGCAACGGTGAAAATATCGGAAAATATCGGCAAATGTCGTAAAGCATAAAAAAAATACAAAAATAACCATTTTTTTCAATTTTTTAACATCTAAAGCAACAACAACATCAAATAAACACATTGCTACATAAATATGAAAATACAACTAATATATAAGATGCATAAGATGTCAAATGGTGGATCATGATCACATATCGACTATAAAATTATAAACTGAAAATATTGAAATATGTTCTTGATGGAATGATAGAAAATCACATCAAATGATCAAAATAAATGTCTCTCAAGAAATTAATCATCATGACTCATGAGGCATCTAGATACTATATAATACAATGATAAATAGCAGAAATCATCGATCCCCTCTACCCCTTTTATAGGCAAGGGGCACCACTCTTCCTCTGGAAGCAGTAGGGGGTCCTGTAGCTGCTTTGGATGAGTTAGGCATCAAATTCGAAGCTCCAACTACTTAAGCTATGGTGAAGGTCCAACTACTCTACAATTTTGATGAAACTTACCATGTTTAATAAGTGAAGGGTACATTTTTATTAAGGTCATGATAAAAGATTTCAATAGTCAATGCCACCAACATCAAGGTACAGAGATGGGTTGATGTGCTTGATTAAATATGCCAATCCCATACCCTCATACTTGACAAAATCCAGTGGAATTGTTGAAATCTTGAAAACCTGAAAACTATTAAGTCTCTTGAATTCTAAATGGGATCTAAAATTCTACTTTTTGCATATGAAGTCCAATGAGGTTGGAACCACTCTCAAACATCCTGAAACAATTAATGGCAATGTTAAAAATTTAAGTAAAAGTGACATTCTCCTTTAATTTCATTTTCTATCCTTTTACTTTAAGAATTTAATATTACCATTTATTACTGTAAGAATTTAATATATTTAGTTTTAATAACACTGCCAAAAACTTAACCCATGATTTTTTTTTTCAAATTTCTTGCAAATTTTTTTAGCAGGGCGATATTTTCCAAAATCTCCCGATATATTTCCAATATATCGCGACATATTGAATATATCGCGATATATTCAAAATGTCGAAAATATCGTGATTTTTAGTGGCGATATATCGCCAAGGGGAATGAATCGCGATATCGCCGATATATGTAACTATGTTTCAAATCTTCCATATTTCCACACTACACAAAAAGTCTGTCATTGATAGCTATTTTGGCCAACTTGTGTTTGCTTGGCCAGGCATGAAAAGAAATGCATGAATCTGTAACTCTTAAGCTTATAGGAACAAACTGCCCTCCAAATAGTGTCAATTGTTTTGAGCCATTTGTCCTATGCTCATTTAATTTCCATCTCTGACTTATCTTTTCAGCAATTGATGATCTTTTGTGCTTCCCATTTGGCCATAGTCTTTCCTCTCAGCTTGGGTTTTGGCAATCCTTTTGAAACACTCCACTGGGGCAATGACTGAAATAATGTCTATCATGATAATTTTATATTTCTCATGAAGTATATGGTTTCGAGCAAGCTCTCTCCATGAAATCCAATTGCCTTTCTCACCTTCCCAAAGATCTGACTAAGTAATATGCCTTTTCTGAGAAGAGTTTCCCATCATACTTGGAAGGGTGACCCCAACGATTTTGCTTGTGATTTTAATTCCCATAGGTTGCTAGAACCCAAATCTCCACCCTGTTGAAACCCTTAAGAGTTCCACTTAGTTCTGAAGTTTTGAAACACCACTTAGTTCTTTTCAAATTCTCCTAAGCAAAGAAGATCTTTCAATAATGAAGTTTGATGCATTGCACACAACATCAACCAATGCAAAGTTTCCTATGACGCCAAAAATATCAAAGACTGTCATGATTTGGCAGCTTTAAGAGAATTTGCCAATAAGTGTTACCTTGGAAGCATCTCATAATCCATATCAGTATGCTTTCTATTTCTTTCATTCTGGAAAAAACTTACATAATTCCAATTGATGGAAGTTTTTCTTGGAAGCTTTGTTGGTTATTGAATGCCTCTTCACCAAAAGTTTATCATAGTTGGCAAGATGTATTTTCTTGATCTTTTATTGTAGTAAGTCACATCATGATTAATTAAAATTGCATGATATTTTTCTATAATTTTTGCTGCTATTAACTTAGCTTTAGACCAAAACTAGGTTTGGGGTTCCGTATTCTTTATATTGTCATTGTTAATATCCAAACCCATACCCATCTTTAATCATTCAAGGATATGTTGCGCAAGTTTTTGGAACATGGGAACATTTGGAATGTAGGAGGTGTTCGAAACTGTTAGAAGTTTCGTTCAAATTTGCATGAAACAATAGGTGGGAGCTGTTATCACAAATCTTGTAGTTGCCCCGTAAGGTGATCCATGTGAGCTTCATTCATTCATGATGCATTCAGGATCATCCAAATTATTGCTCAACTCTTGTTTTGATTATTTTGACTAGGTCAACCCAATTGACCAAGTCAAACACGGTTCCCATGGCAGTGACTACAAAAATCAAGATTGGTTATATATGTTCCAGACATGCCCATTACACTTATTGCAGTCTTAGTTTTCAGTACATGGCCACAATTTTGGGTTTCAGTGATTATTATCACTTTTTATTATTCTAGTCACATTTTTTATGATGAGACGCTGATGACGATGGCACTCCTAGGGTGGTGTGAGGGACCAAGGGGTATGAGTAGTCACCATTACCATTCTTTTATGTCTTTGGATCCATTTTTTTAGTCAGTTTATCATAGGATGGAATCGATAGAGAGTAATTGGCATTTTATTAGTTTCAGGATGATATACCTGCGTAAAATACGCAGAAAATGGACTATGAAATGGCTTAAGGAAATCAATTTGGCTAGGATTGTCAAGGAAATGGCAGGGGATTGTTTTGTGATGATATATGATGGCTTTTTGGATCATTTTGCACCAGTTTTTCTCAGCATGGGGGTCCACATCATTTTATTGGTCTTTTTAGGGAGGGCGTCCCCCATGAGGCGCCCCTCACCTTGGTTATTGATGTATTAGCATGTTATATCTTATGTCATTGTATTATTAGGGGCCTAGGGTGATTTATGTCTCTAAGGCACCCCCCTCCATGTATTACATTGTTATATCTTGGCATTTGATGTATTTCTCCTTGTTAAGGCGTCCTTGGGCAAAAGTGTGCCCCCCCTTTATATTGATCCATGTACTCCATCCATGTAAAAGTTAAAAATCTAATCTCCACCATTGATGATGTTTTAATCTCAACCATTAGATGATAAAGTAAGTTAGGGTTTTAGGCTCTCAAAAACTATATAAAGAAGAAAGCCCCCTCATTGTATCCCATCAGGAAATTTGGCAATGATAGAGAAAATATTTTGGGATCTCTTTACTTGGGTGGATAATTGAATATTGTTCTTGGTGATTGATTGAAGCTATCTCTCGCTTGCATTGGAAGATATTGGTGAATATTTGGCATATCTTTTGGATCTATTTTCATTGTTTCACAGGGAGATCGATTTGGAGAGGGGCACACTTGTGGAGGAGATACAACTTTTTTATTCCAGATCTTGTGGTTACAGGGAGTATTTTTGTCATATGATCTCTTACTCTATCTTTTATCTCTTGTTAACAATTGTTCTTTTTCTTGGCAGATCTAATTGATTCATTCTTTGGCTTGCGAGGAAGGAGGGCGCACTTGTGGATCCTTGGGTGTTTTCATTTGGAGCGGGATTTCATCATTTTTCCATTTGATATATGCGGGGAGAGTCGTCATCATTTCACCATACTTCCTTGAAGCATCAAGTAAGTTTTCCCGGGTAAGTTTCTCTCATTATTATTCTATCCAATTGTGGCTGCATATTCTCTTTCATTAAAACCCTAATTTAAAACCATTAGTTTTAGGTTCACCTAGTTCTAGTTTGCGGTTACATTTGAAATTAAAAACCCAAGTTGGAAATAATCTTAAAACCCTAGAGACCAAGTTTCGTTTAAATCCGACTTCATTTGCCCACCTAAAGCACTAGCCTAACTTGGGGAAAATCGTTGTCCTTGGGGATTTGATCATTTTGGCTTAAACCACAAACTAGGTATTGCTAGAATCACTTCCAATTGTCATGTCTAATACCTAGCAATTCATTTTAGTGCCTAATGTCATCTAATTCTACCTTTTTACCCTTGGATATAATTTTCATGCATAAATCCCTAGGGTAAATTGGGGCTCTTCACATAGGCACTCATTCTCTCTTAGTAATTGTTCAAATCTTTAATTAACTATTAAGACTAAGAGATACAATCAAAATACCTTGCATTATCCTCCTAGATTACTCTTTGCTTAGGTTATCTTGGTTATAGGGACGCCCCCTAGCCTTAGCTTCTAGCTTAGTCTAAAGTGCCGATATTTTTGACTGGCATGACAACTGAAACTTAACAAAATTTGGATTGAACCTATGAATAAAAATTATTTTCCCAAAAATGATTTCAAAGCATTTAGATGTTTGGGCATTGATTTCCTTAATAGATTTTACTCTTTTTGGGTCAATCTTCACACCATCTTCAGTAACGATATGGCCAAGTAACTTACCTCCAGTGACGCCCAAGATGGATTTTTTTGGGTTTAAAGAAATTCCATACACGTGGCAACGTTCAAATACTCGTCGAAGATGTTTAACGTGATCCTTCCTTTTGGAATAAACAGTGAGATCATCTTCATATATCTCCGAGATTTTCTGCAAGATATCTCTAAAAGCATAATCCATAGCCCTCTGAAATGTGGCCCTAGTATTCATCAAATCGAAGGGCATGCACAAATACTGATAAGTGCCCCAAGGAGTGGTGAAAGCAGTCTTTGCTCGATCTTCCTTCTTTATGACCACTTGATTGAAGCTTGAAAAGCCATATAGGAACGACATCACCTGTGAACCTGTAATCCTCTGCAGTAGGAGTTCCATATTTGGAAGTGGATAGTTGTCTTTCTTGGACACTGCATTGAGATTTATGAAATCCACACATACCCTAACATCACCCGTCTTCTTTCTAGATGGAACGGGACTTGAACGCCATTCTGAATACCTTATCGGTACTATGATCTTGATTTCCACCATCTTTTCCAATTCCTTTTTAACTAGTGGAGCCAACTTTGAGTTCATCTTTCTTAACTTTTGTCGATGTGGCTTTGCATTTTCTTCTAAAGTTATAGCATGTTGATGATGTTCTTATCATAAGTCTTGAGCTCATTATAAGACCAAGCGAACACATCTTTGAACTCTCGAACCAAGTCAATTACTGCCTTCCTTTCTTGCAGACCGAGTAATCTACCCACCTTGATTGGACGTGGATCTTCCTGAGAACCAATATTTACTTCTTCATACTTGGTATTCGAAGTTGTTTCTCCCTTCAATTTGCAATCAATCATTTCTGTCAAACTTCTTTTCCAACGAGACCCTCTCCATAGGAATAGGGTTGTACTGAGGTTCTTCCGTAGATCCTTCTTTTCTCCAATCAACCTGATTACCTGCATACTCTTCTACATTGGCCATGAACCTGCAAATCTGCTTGTCATCGTCGAATACTTCCCAATTATCAAAGTTGTCCGGAACTGATGGACGAAATATTACTTGTACTTTTCCTGTATCCTGAATTGCATCAGCTAGGTCAAAGGTAGAGGCGAAAACTGCAAGAGCATCTGTTGTTTGATTACATTCCCTTGGTATTCCTTGGAAAGATAGAGCCTGGAAATCTTTAGTAGCCATCCTGACTGCATCCCTGTATCTCTTTAGTTGAATCTTTTTGCAAGAAAAAGTGCCTTTTACTTGACATACAACAAGGTCAAAATCACCTATAACATGTAACAATTGAATACCATAATCTTTCGTGATATTTAACTCGTGTAAAAGACCTTCATATGCAACAACATTGTTCATGCCATTAAATTCTAATCTGAATGAAAAACAATGCTGCTCATGCTTAGGGGAAATCAATACAATACCTATGCCCATACCTGCTTGGGACTTAACCACATCGAAATACATGATCCAAAACTTGTCAACACCCATCTGAGGAGGGAAATCTGTGGCAAGTGTTGAAAAGTTAACTTTGAGGGGTCGTCCCTTGTTTTTGGTGTCGGTGTGATGAGAGGACCAAACACTTTTGTCCTTATGTATTTATGTAACAGGGTGACGTTTATGTAAATAAAGAGAATGTGTTTTTATACTTTATAAAAGTGGGTCACACTTAAATGTATTTAATAATTAAAAATTTTAATCATTAAAAAGTGAGTTATGATGTAGACCCTGGATTTTGTAATTTAATATCAACCCTAGATTAGGTAGTTACAAAAGTTAAGTATAAAACAAAGAGAGAGGGCAAATGAAGATAACACACCATCAATGTGAGAGAGAGAAAATAGAAAAAGTGAGAAAGAAGAGATACTTTAGAGTGGGCAGAAATCCCAATGCAAGGAGCACAGAAATCGAGGCAGTCTGCACTATTCCGTACATGAGACTGAGCAGTTCGTACAGGCACAAATCGAGGCAAGGTACAACAGACTGACAAGTTGTACAACTGCATTTATTGCAGGAACCTTTGGCATGATTCCCAAGACCGATTTTATTGCAGAAAAAGGACAGTTCATACAACACGTGTGGCAAAAAGTATAGTCCGTATAGGCACGTGTGGAGGCCGTACAACAGACTGTTCAACAATTAATTGCACGGTTTTTGAGGTATTTTCTGTTGTTGGTTCAGTTTGGTAAATTTATTAGAGAGGGTTGAAGAAATAATTTTCCTAAGTTGTTGGAAAATTTTCTGAGTATTCTTCTTTAAATAAATTTTTCTCTTTCTAGGCTTTTCCCCAAGTTGTGGTTTTGCCCGGTCATTAGACAAAAATTATTGTGTTCATCTGCTTAAAGATTGTTTCAGTATTTGACAGAAATTTTTGAAGTACATTTCAGCAGTGTGGTTTTACTTTCCAAAATTTTAAGTTAAAACCCTAGTTTCTGTAAATGTTTGACAGAATGTGCAAATTCATTTTATTAAGTCATATTTTCTTCAGCAAGTACCGCATAAGAGCCAATATTATTTTGGTAAATATATTCATTTTCTGGCTCTATAGGATCTTCTACATGATGTTTCCTCATTGTTTCCCTTTGCAAAGTGATGTAGTTGCCTTTCGGAGTGGGAACCGTAGCGTAAGATAGGTCCATTTATAAGCTGCCCCCTAGGTCTGCTCCAAATTTTCTTGATAAGAGCATTCCCCATGATTCCGGAAGGTCAATCACTACTATATCCATTTTCATCTTGATGTTGGGATGGATTTCCATACATACTAGGACATCAACCACCACGCCACAAACCTTTACTTCTCTGGAATTCATAGCGCAAATATTTTTGTATGGCCTTGAAACCTGCATCCCCAACCTTTTCATCACAACTAAGGGCATAACATTAGTAGACGCACAAGAATCAAACATACAATTATGTAAAATTAGGTCACCAATGCTATCACACAAGCACCGGTAGTAGTAAGCCCTGATTATTCTAAACCTTTTCAGATATTTTCTTTTGCTTCTACTGACACTATTGTAGGAGTTTTCTTACAAAAGAATGATAAGAATGAAGAACAACCTATTGCATTCATGAGTAAAGTCCTAAATAGTACAAAAATGAAGTATCACAACATGGAAAAACACACATACGCATTAGTGATGTCATTGAAGCACTTTAGGGTATTCGTTGGATACTCAAAGATTATGGCATATGTCCCACACCCTGCAGTTAAAGAAACACTCAAGCAATATGAATTCTTGGATACTAGGGCTAAATGGATTACAGAGATTCAAGAATATGACTTGGAAATTCAACCCACCAAGTTAGTCAGAGGCAGAGGTTTGGCTCAGTTACTGGCAGAAGGAAATGAAGAAGCTCTCGGTCTAAAGGAGGATGCACCTCCTATGGTCTCAACAGTCATAGAAGGAATAGCTTAGTCTGATTGGTATACAAATATTGCGTATTATTTGATAAATCTCTTCTTCCCAGCTGACTTGCCAGATCACAAGAAGAGGGCCTTGAAGTTAAAAGCCTAAAAGTATTGCCTCGTGGGTTTGGTTTTAGAATTAGCTCAGGGATTGGGATGGAAAAATCCGGACGGTGTCATTCTTACATGCATTGAGCTAACTAGAGAAGAAGAACCGAAGAAAAAATTTCACCAAGGACTCTGTGGTGGTCATCATGCAACTTCCACTACAACCCGTAAGATTTTGAGATCAGGATATTACTGGCCCAGTATCTTCCAGGATGTATACAAATATGTGCATAGTTGTCAGGCTTGCTAAATTCTCGCAGGAAGATAGAAGCCTGCAACTTTACCACTTCACCCAGTTATTGTTGAAGCACCATTTCAGCAGTGGGGTCTTGACTTCATCGTTGAGTGCAAATAAAATTCAAGCAATGGACATAAATGGATTCTAACAGCTACATATTATTTTGCTTAGTGGGTTGAAGCTATTCCAAGAAAGCAAAGCTACAACAAAGGTGATCATAGACTTCTTAGAAGACATAATTATCACTGGGTTTGGAACTCCATCTAAGATCATAACAGATAATAAAAAGGATTTCAGTGGGGGTGAGCTATCTACATTCTGTTTTGAATATGGTATGATATTGCCACAGTCTTCCAATTATTATCCCCAAGGAAATGGACTCGTTGAATCAAGTAACAAGAATATGATGGGTATTACAAGAAAGACCATTGGTGATAATAAGAGGTGTTGGGATAGTAAATTGAAGTATGGAGTATGGGCATACAAAATCACTACAAAGGAATCAACTTGGGAAAAGTCCATTTGCATTGGTATATGGTCTAGATGTCACTTTGCCGATCAATTTGAAGTTGCCAGTATACAAGATTTTGCAACAGAATGTTGATGATCTGGATATATATCAAAGAAGAATCAATAGCTTGATAGAGCTCGATGAGAACCGTAGGAAGACCTTTGTAGGAAGACCTTTGATCACCTAACAAAACACCAGGACAAAGTTAAAGAAAAATTTGACAAGAAGGCTCGTTGACGCAACTTCCAAATTGGGGACGTCGTTCTCTTATGGGACAAAAGAAGAGAAGACCCAGGTAAACGTGGTAAGTTTGACAGTCTTTGGTTGGGTCCATATCAGATTACTGACATTGCAGGTCCAAATTCTTTCCGTCTGAGTCACTTGGATGGTGAGAAGATTCCTCTACCCGTTAATGGGCATACACTAAAGATGTACTTCTCGGATATTGTCTGATATTCGTTATTATTGTGTTAGTTAGTTTGTTAGTCCATTAATCGTATTGTTCTTAGTTTGTTTCCTTTTATTTTTTAACTGGACAAGGCAGAACATAAGTGTGTGGCTCATGATGCTTTTAATCCCTTGTATATTTGATGTGTGTGTAGGTCTATAGGTACCAGAAGATTCACGGTTTCTCGAGCACCCGTCCCGCAGTTGGAGCCAGCGTTACGCTGCACCTGTACCGAACGCACCTTCAGATGTACCCTAGGGAGAGAGAGGCCATTTTTCGACCAGGAGGGGTGTTATTTCAGCAGTGGTGGCGTGGCCGGGCCCTTTGGTCTTTCCTTTAGGAGTACTATGACTTAATGACACTGCTGATTGCACTTTGTTTGGGTTTTTAACCCCGGGGCTCCTAGGGGTTTATCACTGGGTCACATTACCCCACATCTTGTTGGATTTCTCTGGTAGCCTTTGCTTCAACCACAAAACCTTGGTTTACCTTCACAACCATTCTGGACACCCTCCTGGCCCTTCAGCTAGCTGGCGCCTTGTCTCCTGGGTCTCCTTCCTCATGAGGACATCTCCTTCTTTCCAGGTCGTACATGCTGCTTTGAGGGGGGCATTGAGGGATTTTACAACATTTCAGGGTTAGATTGGGTATGATTCGCTTATTTTAGCAGTTTTTTGCACCTAGGGGAAAAATACCCAGGGTAGCCTACTATAAGCCTACTTTAGGCCATATTTTATAATATCTAATTGACATTTTAAGGCATGTCGGCCTGGATATTTTTGTAAAGTGAGTGTGAGAGGCTATTTATAATCCTCTCACTTCATTTTAACATAGATAAGTGGGATAAAATACTATGTTACTTTTTTATCCAAACTAGGGCTCTTTGGAGAAGATGCACCCCTCGTGAAGAAGATTTTTTTTGGGTTTTGCAAGCCTTCGTGAAGTTCTTTGGCTAAACACTCTTGCAAAGGTGAAGTTGTAATTTGTTGGTTAAACACTTGCAGAAGGAGGTTTGTTTCATTTCTTTGTTGAATGTCAATGAATGATGCATGTTCATGATTAAAAGGTAGCTTTTAGGGCTGCATTTCTTCTAGACTAGGTTATTTTCAGCCTTTAGTCACCTTAGCAAGAAAAGGTACGTCCTCTTGTAGGAGTCTTACTTGGGTTTGTCCTTTGGTTTCTAGGATAGTTTCTAACCTAGGTCTTTTCCTTCTTCTCACTAGAAAGCCATCTTTTCCTTAGACGCTCTAGCTTTATGGTAGCCTAGAAGTCTCCTTCTCTTCCTTTTCTTCTTCTTTCCCTCCTGGGCCACCATCCTTTCTCCCTCGAGACTGTCCCTTAAGCCTTCGACCTGTTTTCCTTCCCTTTCAAGCCTCGGGCCTTCACTTCCCTAGTATCCCAAACCCTATCCTTCCTCATGGTCTCTCCTCTCTTTTCCCCTCCGGCTTGCTTCCTTGTCACTGCTGTAACCCTCGAACCCTCCTTAATCTACCTCGGTCTGTCACTCCTTATCCCTAAAACCCTCGCCCTTGCTCCCAACGTCACTTAGGCCTCTTCCTTTTCCCTTCTTCTCCCCCTTTACCATACCCCCCTACATTCGGTCTGTCTTACAAGTGCTGTAGTCCTACCCAAACAACCTTAGGACTGTCCCAAAGTAGGTTCTCCCTTATGAGAAATCTCCATGTGTTATGAGAAAACAACATACAAAAACTCCCTCTTTGGCTATCCTTTTCAAACAACAAATCTTATTGCTTGAGATTAGGTTCTAGAAGTAACTTTAACAACGAAGCAAATGGAAATGAATGGGGAGAAAGTGTACTGTTGAGATTACAGCATCAGGAGTCATTCTCCAGTCTTGTGAGTAATATCAAGACAGTAGACTTTATAGTCCTACAAATATCCTCATATGATTGAGGTGGTGATGTTGTAAAGTCTTGTGAGTAATATCAAGACAGTAGACATGTATAGTCCTACAAATATCCTCATATGATTGAGGTGGTGATGTTGTAAAGTCTTGTGAGTAATATCAAGACAATAGGCTTGTGTAGTCCTACGAATATCCTCATATGATTGAGGTGGACAGTAGGTTTGTGTAGTCCTATGAATATCCCCATATGATTGAGGTGGACAGTAGGCTTGTGTAGCCCTACGAATATACTCATATGATTGAGATGGACAGTAGGCTTGTGTAGCCCTACGAATATCCTCATATGATTGAGGTGGACAATAGGCTTGTGTAGTCCTACGAATATCCTCATGTTGTGAGGTGGTGTACTTTACTATGTAAAGTAGATATACTATGTGATGTATGGCTAGTCATGGTCAACAGGTGCTACAAATCTCCTTTAGGGATTAGCTACCGCTAGAGTGATTTACTTTAGCATATGACTATATGACCTGGGGAAATACATATGATCATAGGTTCGAAAACGATCTTATGAGTATGATATGATTAATTAATGAAAACACACATGGACCATGCAGAGATATTTAATATAAGCATAGAGATAGAGAGAGAATTTGAATTGCAGTTATGGTAAACAAGTTCAGTTAATTAAGGGTTCAACTCCTTAATTTATGGAAATGGTTATTGGAAATAAACATTGATGGAGATGCACTAGTTCTATTCAGTTACATTCAGTTCTGTTCAGTTACATTCAGTTCAACTTAGTTACATTCAGTTCAATTCAGTTACCTACTCAGTTAGAGTTAATTAATTAATGAAAGGCACATATCTTCATGTGGAAGATAATTATGGAGTGCCAGCTTGACACCAAATCAGTATGGAGTGCATGATTAAAGATGGATCAGTGGTTTAAGTGTTAACAAGTTGTTGCTACATGCAACCATTCTATTTTTGTTGTAAAACCTAATTTGACTTGTTATTAAAGTGCTATGCACTTGGCAAGTT
The DNA here is from genome assembly GCA_001517045.1 of Pseudotsuga menziesii. Classification (NCBI taxonomy): domain Eukaryota; kingdom Viridiplantae; phylum Streptophyta; class Pinopsida; order Pinales; family Pinaceae; genus Pseudotsuga; species Pseudotsuga menziesii. Next base: position 83,279 of record LPNX010992356.1, read on the forward strand.
AGATATGGTGTTCCATTCGATCTCCTCTCTTTGGTGCTCTCGGTGAAAGCAATCTGCTATTGTGTTGTAATCATTCTCTGCTACTAATCTATCATACTCTAAGATCGTTTGCTCGGTTTTTTATCCTCTGAATAAGTAGAGGGTTTTCCCAGGGTATATCTTGTGTTCTATGGTTTGATTTATGTCTTTGGATTATTTATGAGATTTATATGCACTGTTATTATGAATTAAAGTTTTAAAGTTCAAGTTTCTTCATATTTTGCTCAATCACTAACATGGTATCAGAGCAAGGACATGCAAGAGCTTAGTTTGTGCAAGCAACTAAAGCCTACTTTATCTTGAGAAGTATTGAGCAAAGAGCTTGGAGCCATGGCATCGATCTCCATCTAGGCGGAAGACCAATTTGAAGATACTTCCAAATTGAGGGAAAGAGTGTGAATCATTCTTGAGGAGAATTATCTAGATGTTTACTTGACCTTAGTGAGTGAGGACTCTTTATGCAGGGCGAATTAAAGAGCAAATCAAGATGCACAATTTCCGCCACTTTTCAGGAGACAATTTCGTGAAGACGTTTTGATCAATTCGTGAGGAATCAGACAAAACGGTTGAAAACCCATTTTGGAAATTGGCCGATTTAGCTTACTCGCGAGAATATTTCAAAAACACGCAACTGTTTGAGAGATACGATCAGGTATTTGAAGATGAAATTCTCAGAATTTGTGTTATGGCCGTTTTCCCAAAGTGGACCAATTGATGGAACAACCAAAAGATCTGTAAGTTGGATATTATCATTATTCAATGGATCTTGTGTATAATGAGAGCCTCATAGAGTTGAGATCTCATCTAAAGAAGAGGATGATCGTTGGAAGAAGTTTTACTTTGAAAGAAGAACATTCGCTTCAGGTTGCATGGGATCCAGTTTCTCCATGCAGAGATTCGCTACCTTTTGCATGCACTCAAATTTGCAAAGAGATCAAGACCGAGGGACTATAATAATCTCTGCAAGGAAGCAGAGATCGAGAGGGAGCATGCAAAACAATAAAAAGATAAGTACCCAAATTTTTTATTATATGTTATTTAGATCTATATGCTTTTGAATATTTTCATTACAGTCATATAAAGGATGCATGATTGTTCAGAAGATATAAATATAGAGCATGCATGATTATTTTTTATAAAATATGAATATAGATGATGCATGATTGTTCATAAGATATGAATATAGAGCATGCATGATTATTTTATAAAATATAAATATAGAGCATGCATGATTATGAATATAAAGGATGCATGATTGTTTCATAAAGATATGAATATAGAGTTGCATGCTTGTTTCATAAATATAGAGTTGTATGATTGATTCATGAGATATGAAAGTTGGACATGATTGATGGTGGGCTGCATGATTATTTAATTATCATATGCTTTTATAAAATCAGATTCTGTTTTATTACAATCTGTATTCATGGACTTGGAATTGTGTTTAGCATATACATTGTTGTTCCTATCTTTATTGGAATGTTATCAATCTCATGAGTCCAAATTTTGCGAGATGATATAAGACTGATATAAGACTTATGTAGGACTGATATGAGGTTGAAAACATCATTCATAAGACATGAGATTTAGGGTAGCATGATTGTTTCATAAATTGTGAACATACGACTACATGAATGGCTAGATAGAGGGCTTTATGCTTACCTCATGAGATATGAACATGGGACTATATATTTCTTTTATAAAATGAATTTTTGGACTAATATAGGGTTGCATATCAGTACATAAGATTATAATGGGTTATGATAAATCGGTTGGTCAATATCCGTACATAACTAAGTAAATCTTTATCGGTATATTAAAAGTATTTCATGTGAATAAAATTCATGAGTATGAAATGGTTCTAACCATGAGAATAATTTTTCTTGTAGGGAAAATTAATATGCCCTTACCTACAAGTAAAGAAGGACATGAATGTGGAGTCATTCTGATGGCTGAGTCTGGAAGAGAACAATTCAGGAGGTTCCTATGTCTCTTGGAAAGCAGACAAAATAGATGGATTAATTATAAATGTGAAGACTCCTGAAGATATTCTATCTTATTTAAATTCATGTGTCAAATAAGAGCTTCATATATAGATGAGCATGAGTCTCTGTAATGGAGGGCCCATATTATGATTCTCACATGTACATGGTGAGAGGGAGTTGCTAGTCTCACTAGCTCCCGAAGAACCAATGTAAACTGGTTGATGTACCTCCTGTAAAAGGAGATGCATGATGCTCATATTCAAAAGGAAGCTGAGAACTGTATTCAAGAATATTGTTATGATTCTTATGATTAGTGGTGTGGCAGTCCCCAGAAAAAAATTTGGTTAAAGGAAAAGGTGCAATAAAAGAGCCTGAAGAGTTTTAGGATGATGGACTACAAATCCATGGCCACACATATGAAGGTAAATATGAAATTTCATAATTCTTATTTCATATTTGGAGGATCTCAAAGTCAGTTGAGATGTATTTGGTTAGTCACAGGTCCCAATATCTGTTATGTGCTTTGCAGTTTGTACATAGACATGTACAAAGCATGTGTTGTGGTACCTACTTGGTACAAGTGTATGTGGACTCATATATGTCTTGATCAGTAAAAGAGAGTTTTAAATATATATGAAATATGACTAATATAGTGATCGAAGAAGATCACATGTGTTGCTCTAGATAGAGCATGTTGAAAAGTAGTAAAGCTTTTGAGGGTTCTAGTCAGTTATATTCGAGACATTTTACATATCCATAGATCAGCAACATTGCTAGCATTCTTATTAAGCTTCTGTCCAGGACAAGATTGGTATAGTACATGAGAACTCCTCTAGTTAAAAAGGGAGTATTGATGTGTCTTTATAGGCGACATCAGATAAAGTCCCCACTTGTTAGTCATCGTACATGACTTAGGCAGCCAAGCGCTGTGATAGCTTGTGGAGAGAATCCACATGAGAAGAGACATGGTCAAAAGTCTCAGAGACTATTTATAGTCTGGACTGTTAGAGAACAGTTAAAACCTCTCGAAGAGGTAGTTGGGGTGTTGCAAATATAAAGAGAAGGATTACAAAGAAAGTGATCATGACTTGAAGAACATCACAGAGAATGGCAAGCTCACAAAGAACTTCTCCAGATAACAGAAGATTCAAGAAGTCAACAATGTTGAAGAGTGAAAGAAAAGATAAGTATTTCTTTCTACATGTTATTACACATTTGTTGTATAATGTTGTATGTGATGGATTTAAAAATCCATGGTTTCTAGTTTAGAGAAACTTTATTCTGGATTGGATCCAGATGATGCCTACTTTGTGTAAGCAGCTGGTTGGTCTTTGAGTAGACCTGTTGTATTTTATGCTTACTATTGAGCATATGTTTGAGTACCTTTGAGGTACATTAGAATAGGCTCTTTATTGTATTTGATATAAGGTAGACCTATTATTTGATTGTGCTATCCAACTATTGTTTTAGCTTGAGATAAGCGATGTAATTTGAGGCTAGTACTACAAAAGCTAAGTGTATTGCGACTAGTACTACAGAAGAAAGATGTATGTATGAGAGTACTACAAAAGAAAAATGTGTTTTGCGGATAGTACTACATAGTGAGGAGTAGTGTAGTGTGGAATGCTACCTACTAGGGTGAAAGACTTGAGCCTACAATCATTAGGTGTTAATAGTCAAGCTTTCTCGAAAACGCTGTATGTGTTTATGATCAAACACACTCAAGATGAAGTTTTACTTCATTGAGGTCATGGTCATGAGTTCCAGTACATAGGTACTGATGAGAAGATTGCAAATTTGTGACAAGCCTCTATTTGTGACGAAATTTAAACACTTCCGAGATAAGCTTGGTATGACAGAGAATGTTTCCCTCGCTGAGAGGGAGTGTTGAGATTACAGTATCAAGAGTCATTCTCCAGTCTTGTGAGTAATATCAAGACAGTAGGCTTTTGTAGTCCTACAAATATCCTCATATGATTGAGGTTGTGATGTTGTAAAGTTTTGTGAGTAATATCAAGATAGTAGGCTTGTGTAGTCCTACGAATATCCTCATATGATTGAGGCGGACAGTTGAGGTGGACAATAGGCTTGTGTAGCCCTACGAATATCCTCATGTTGTGAGGTGGTGTACTTTACTATGTAAAGTAGATATACTATGTGATGTATGGCTAGTCATGGTCAACAGGTGCTACAAGTCTCCTTTAGGGATTAGCTACCCCTAGAGTGATTTACTTAAGCATATGACTATATGACCTGGGGCAATACATATGATCATAGGTTTAGAAACGATCTTATGAGTATGATATGATTAATTAATGAAAACACACATGGACCATGCAGAGATATTTAATATAAGCACAGAGATAGAGAGAGAATTTGAATTGCAGTTATGGTAAACAAGTTTAGGTAATTAAGGGTTCTACTTCTTAATTTATGCAAATGGTTATTGGAAATAAAAACTGATGGAGATGCACTAGTTCTGTTCAGTTACATTCAGTTCTGTTCAATTACATTCAGTTCTGTTCAGTTACATTCAGTTCAACGCAGTTACATTCAGCTCAACTCAGTTAACTACTCAGTTAGAGTTAGTTAATTAATGGAAGGCGCATATCTTCATGTGGAAGATAATTATGGAGTGCCAGCTTGACATTAGATCAGTATGGGGTGCATGATTAAAGATGGATTAGTGTTCTAAGTGTTAACAAGTTGTTGCTACATGCAACCATTCTATTTTTGTTGTAAAATAGCACTTGGCAAGTTAGATACGGTGTTCCATTCGATCTCCTCTCTTTGGTGCTCTCGGTGAAAGCAATCTGCTATTTTGTTGTAATCATTCTCTGCTACTAATCTATCATACTCTAAGATCGTTTGCTGGGTTTTTTATCCTCTGAATTAGTAGAGGGTTTTCCCAGGGTATATCTTGTGTTCTATGGTTTGATTTATGTCTTTGGATTATTGATGAGATTTATATGCACTGTTATTATGAATTAAAGTTTTAAAGTTCAAGTTTATTCATATTTTGCTTAATCACTAACATGTACCTTACGAGCAATTTAATCAAATGACAACCAAGGATTCCGTGAACTAGAATATCGCATAATTGTATCAAAGCATTTATTACCCAAGAGATTGTTTACATCATAATCTAAGAAATCGAACACGCTAGTTTTAGGCTACGTGTCCCATGTTCGCGTGTCGGACACGGACACGCTGATAGAGCGTCTCCGACACGTCTCTGCAGAGTGTCCTGGCACTGTCACTAGGTGTCTCGAAAATAGGACACGCAAATCGAAAAAAAATGGCCGGGGCCTCTTTAAAAACGAATTTACCTCGCTACATTCTATGCAATAATGGCGGAGTCACTAGGAGTTTAAATAAATTGATTGTTTTGGGGTAGTTGTGTCTAATTTGTGTTAAATAGTCACACTACAAGGTTCATAAACAATAGCCTCTGGGATAATTGGGCGATGTTGATGGGTAATCTTGAGGAGGCTGGAGCAGGTTTCTATAGCTTTATTTGTACTTATAGGCTGAGGCACATGTCTTAACTATTACCATATTGGTTTATGCTTTGAAGAAAGCTTTGCAGTACTAGCGGATTCTACAGTCAGTCATTTTTTCTACTTCACATGGAATTGTTCTGATGGACAAGAGACAGGCATGGTAGAAAGCAAGGTATTTTGGAAGCTTTGTAGTGTTGGCCTAGATCAAGTAGAAGCATTCATGACCGGCATCCCGACTAACTCTTTGTCAAGATTTTAGCTATTTTGCGTACCAAGAGTGACATGATTAAAGTTGCAAGAAATATGTGTGTGGGAATGATTGTGTTTAGTAGGTTTTTGAAAGTTTTGTTAACTAGGGCATACTAACTCTAAAGATTCTGTTAGGATTTTATCATTTAGTCAATATGATCTTAGGATCTTATCTGAGAGAATAACATGCACAACAATAATCACAAGAGACAAGAGACACAAAGAGTTTTCCTCGGGAAACCATAAAGGAGAAAGCCCTGCAACTTCCTCAGAGATAGAATGAGCACCAATGGCAAAAGTAAAACCCAAAGATAGAAAGATGATCTCCGACAACTGTTCTCTATCTCACTTGTGTAAACTCCTCTTCTCTCACTCATGTGCTACAGTTGAGTGAACTTGTGTTTCAAATAGAGAGTCTCACTCTCTATTTATACTAGTTTTCCACTTGACAATTACTTACCAGGGTCAACTTCACTAGGAGAATCTAATAACCCTAGTACCCCTCAACTGTGGGGACTATTGCCCCGACTTACAAAGGAGGGTTAACCTCTATGACTTTACATGACTTTATTATATTAATGATTCTCCTGATAGGAACATTGGGGTACAATGAAATACAATATAAGATATACAAGTGAATACATTCCGAAGTTACAAATACATCAACACTCCCTCTTAACTAGGAAGGTATTCTCTTGACACAGTTCATCAGTCCAAGTCTTCGTCTTTGGATCATCATCAAAATTGGATCATCATCAAGCTGTATCATCATCATCATCACTGCTCTCGCTATCTCGAGCAAATGGTGCTATCTCTCAATTCTTCCCGTCATAGGAAGTTCTACAGAGCTAGCCCTTTTTCATGCTGGTTGTAGGCCTAGCCTCCATGTAGGTCTTCATCTTCTACAACACTTATATCTGACCATGGGAGGAACACATCCTGCAACCATGTCAGAAGGGCTCTGCACTTACATATGACCATGTGGGGAACACATCCCGCGACCATGTCAGAAGGGCCCTGCACTTACGTCTGACCATGTGGGGAACACATCCTGCAACCATGTCAGAAGGGCTCTGCACTTGCATCTGGCCATGTGGGGAACACATCCCGCAACCATGTTAGAAGGCACACAGACTCATCACTTCCCCTTGGAAGGAACCTCGATCAGGAGAACACCAAAGCTTCTCCCTGAAGTACTCAAACTTCACTTTGGCTAATGGCTTGGTCAACACATTAGCTATCTGCTCGTCCTTCGCAACATACTGGAGCTTCACTGCTCCTCTCTGCACCGTATCCATGATATAGTGATATTTGATCTCGATATGCTTTAACTTGTCATGGAACACTGGGTTCTCTAACAACTTCACACAACTCTGGTTGTCGCAATATATGTAAGCAACATCCAACTGGAGATCAAATAAATAAGATAGTAGCTTCCTCAGCCACATTGCCTCACAACTAGCCAAACAAGTTGCGACATACTCTGCTTTGACTGTACTCAGTGCCATGTAGGATTGCTTCCTGCTAAACCAAGAGATCACACTTGATCCCATACTGAAGCAACACCTCGAAGTGCTCTTCCTATCAAAGGCACTGCCTGCCGAATTCGAATCCACATAACCTTTTAGGTTAATCTTTTGATTCACCTCATACTTGAGCCCATAATCAACTGTACCCTTCAGGTACCTCAGAATATGCTTTGCAGCAATCAGGTGAACATGTTTCGGATCCGTCAGGAATTGGTTCAATGTGTTCACAGCAAAGCAAATATTTGGTCTCGTATTCGTCAGGTACATTAAAGACCCAATCATCTGACGATACATCGTAGCATCAACCGACTCTGATAAAGCATCACTCAATAGCTTCAGGTTCGATGCCATAGGTGTGGTCATGGCCTTGCAGTCCATCATCCTGAACCTCTTCAGGATCTCCACTGCATACTTCCCTTGTCCAAGGAAGACTCCATTCGCACTTTGCCACACCTCCATGCCTAGAAAGTAGTGCATCCTACCCAAGTCCTTCATCTCGAAGTCGGCAGCAAGTCTCCTTCTTGCATCTTTGATGAGTTCCTCTTTTCCTGTCAGGAACATGTCATCGACATATAACAGGAGCATCATTCGTTTTCCGCCTTCAACCTTGAAGTAAAGGTTGGAATCTGCTTTACTCGTAGTAAAGTCTAGAGCTATCAGTAATCTGTCCATCTTGTTGTACCATGTCGAACCTTAGGATCTTTTGCAGTAACTCCCTCTGAAGCGAAGCATCATTCTCCCTCTGCCTTTCGTACTCGATGTATTGAAACATTATGTACTGGAGTGACAAGTAGCTTCCTCTGCTACTAATATTCTATGTATCCATCTAGGGTCATTGGATACCAAGATTCTCTATCTTGAACCTTTTCAAAAGTTCTTCTCGCACCCATTTGTGAGCTTGTCATCCTCTATAGGCTTTCATCTTCAATGTAATGTCCCCTTCCTTTTAGGCCTTGAGGCCCATACCGCTAACCCATGTGATTCCTGTGGGTTCGAGCGGTTACTGAGAGCTAGGGGATCAGATCAGGACTGATGCCATCCGTAGAAGATCTAGGGCATCATCATTGGGTCAAGAAGGACCACTTGGGCCAAAGGCCACTTTCATGCATGACCATGCTCTTTTCCATGCTCTTTGCATGACCATGCTCTTTTCCATGCTCCATGCATGACCATGCTCTTTGCATGCAAGTCAACGGCAAATTAGAAGATAAAGTGACCTAATTAGGTCAAAGATAGGGTTTTGCGCAGTTGAACTTTATAAATAGAGGGAAAAGCAAGAGGAGAGGACACTTATGATTATTGATTATTTTGGGAGCACTTGGATAGCAGCACAGCGTGCAGCACAGCAGTTGGGGTTGGAGACGGAGTCTTCAGCTAACAGGATTTCGGCAGTGAAACATCTGTCCTAGTCTTAGTCCGGGTAAGCCATACTGGTTCACCACTTGTTCTTCATTTCATTCATCAGTTATATCGCATAGGGTAGAGATTGTTGCAGAGGCACGGTGCAGCCGTAAGAGGGGGTTTTCCACCAGAAAGCCCTAATCAGCTATTGGGCCTTCAGATCTCAGTTTCCTTCCGAAACTCAGGCATCATTCTCACCAGCAGCTTCATACTCCGGTACCCAGTGACTATCAGCTCCATTTGAGCTCATCCGAAGGAGTTATCAGCATTTCCAGACCACTAGGGGCGTGAGCAGCTGCCTCAGAGAACCAAAACGTTTTCATACTTAGAGGGTTCAGAACTGCAGTATATTCCAGCCAATCTCTCCGGCACAGCAAGGCTATCAGCCCTGCAAATCGGCGGATCTATCGGGCACCTCCTTCCTTGAGGGCGTCACCTTTTTCTCTGATTGGGCTTCTTATTGCTGGAGCATTCACCGGAGACAACAGAGATCAGTTCCTCTCCGATCCAGATCTCAGTACTTGCAGACTTTATCTGCAGCAGTTCTGCCAGTTATCAGTGGTAAGTGTGCATTCTGTCTCACAAACCCTAACCCTAATTTTTCCTATAAAATAGGGATTTTTGCCTGGCAGTTTGTAAGCCCAGTTGTACCCGCATAATTGTTTAGAAATAGAAAATATCGGGATTTGGGATATTTCATTCAACCTTGTAGCAAAGGTTAATATCTTCATTACTCTAAGTGATCTCTAAGCTCCTCATTTATGTGTTATCCCATGGGTACCTTCTGAGCTCGTACAAGGCCTTCTTTAATTTGCACACGTAAGTTTGACTGTCATTTGTCTCGACTTCCAGTGGCTGCAAATGTCTCTTCGTAGTCTATGCCTTCTTTCTGTGAGAAGCTTCATGCTACGAATCTTGCCTTGTATCCCACAATGTTGTCGTCTACTGCATGCTGGATCTTGTAGATCCATATGGAAGATACTACGGACTTCCCTTCGGGTCTTCGACATTGCATTCTAGTCATCATTCTTCATTTTGGATTATTAAAGTGAATCTTGAACTGTCGTCACTTGTTCTTTGAAACAAGTCTCATCCTTCTTTTCTTATAGGCGATTGTACATGATTTTTCCTACAAGTCAAATGCATTAGTTGTATGGTTAGAAACATTTCATAAGGCATATTCATAATGGAAAATTCTTATGCATAAAGATATAATCATGCAACTATTTTAGCCAATACAACATTCATCCATATCTCATGGAAACTTTCTAGATGCCTTCCATCGCTACCATGACATCATTGAGATTGTGCACTAATCCAATATGTCAGCAAAGAGGTTTCATTCTAGATAAGTAGCAATGGAGAGTTGTATAGCACCATGGGCTACTTACCCATCACATGCATATTAGTAGTATACTGTCATTAATGCAAACATTCTATCATGCCTAACACATCAACTGAATATAAACAAATGCATAACAAAATAATATCATGAAATGACAATTGAATACTTATCTTTATTCATTTCGTGGGTAGACTCCTTCTTGAGCCTTCAACTTCATCATCTTCTTCATTCATAACAACATCCTTTCTTATCCAAATGCTAAGATGGATAAGAGGTTCTTCAAGAGTTGAGTCCTTTATATTCCTCATCGCTTGAGGGATCTTCTTTGGATAGTGAGAGCTTGATCTTCAGTTGCTCCCATTTTCTCTTCTCTTATTATGAGTCGATCTTCTTCTTGTGTGCACTCTTCCTAGAGTCTGCTGAAGGTAATCACTTCTTTCTGGCACACATTCCGCGAATGAATTAATCCCATGATCTTGGGAGGCCATTCAAGGATCATGGGGGGCGAGATGATCTTTAATAGAATCTGCAATGATTCTCTTGGCTTTAGCCTTAGCCTCATCTCCCTCTGGCTCTTATAACTTCTTTACTGAAATACTGATCTAAGTCAATTTTTTCAAGGATCATAGAGTTCCTATGCTTCTTCTGATTTATATTCTTACCTTCAAAATAGCTTGGTCAAGGAATCAACCATCTCTTTAGGTGTCTTTAGGGAAGACACTTGTGGTATAAGGTGATCCTCTTGGCCTTGACCAAGTTCTTCTTGTGTAAGGATTTAGACTCATTTCTCTCTGGAACTGGAACCTCTCCACTTATGTAGGTGTCCAATTCATTTTCTTCAAGAACCACTGAGATCCTATACTTCCATGCTTGGAAGTTGTCAGCTTCACCAAGCTTGTCATTAAGTTGGTGTGATTAGTCATTTTAAAATGAGAACCTCAAATGTAAATAGCAAAAGATTAGATCTTACCGATTTGAGGTGTCCGTCCTGGTTTCGGATTTGGCTGATCTAGGGTTTGTTAGAGAAACCCTAATTTTCAAAACTTGGAATCTTTCAGATCTGATTGGATAGAAAGATGCGTGTCATCAAGGCGAGCTAAGAAGCATCCTCATTTTCCCAAAACTCTGATAAGAACTGCAAAATATTTGATGCCCTAGTTTTCTTCAATTTCTTCTACAGAATTGCCTGATATTGTTTTTGCAATATATTCGAAAGTAATGCTCCTTTGTGTTTGAAACAGGGTTGCGGGGAATCGTCCCCCCCCCCTTCGAACCCGCTCCAGAATCGCGATTCCAAAGGAATCGCCTAGGAATCGACTAGGAATCGCGATTCC
>LPNX010992356.1:96958-249324 GCA_001517045.1 Pseudotsuga menziesii
GAAATTTCGCCCTGAGGTAGCCTCGTCTGTCCTCTTTCCAACACCGCAGGTTTGAGTAGAATTGGTTTCACCAAATGGGACTTATGAGAGTTTTTTTCCAAGGTGACTTATTTCAGGACTATTCAACATAGCGAACGTGTACAGACTGCCACGTGTCACTGTTTCACCTTCGGGGCCTGAAACTTTTACCACAGAAAGTACAGTCTATGCCCTATCTGGAACATCTTGCGAAATTCCATTTGGACCTTCGTAGCTTGAGATATAGCAATTCTCCCAAGGTGTTCTGTTTAGGGATGAATCCTGGGATAGGATGGAACCCTGATTTGGAGGAATCATATCTCCCAGAATATAGCGAATCCGAGGCTGAAACTTTTACATAGGGTTCATACATTCCGAAGTTACAATGAACAAGTGAACAAGTGAATACATTCCGAAGTTACAAATACATCAACAAATTCAATGTGGTCTATTTGAAAGTTTGGTTTAGTGGGGCATACTATTTAGAATACTAATTACTAATGTTAAATGTGCATTGATTCTGATTTATATTGAATATTTGTAAAAATTTGGATCTCTATGTCTATAATTTTAATATATATATATATATATATATATATATATATATATAACGTGTCCTACGTGTCCTGATTCCGGGGGTCACCATGTCCGTGTCGAACACTCGAATCCCCGTGTCCTTCATGTCCCGTGTCCTCGTGTCAGGTGACATGGATCATAATGAATCATAAGTGACAGGATGTCATAAATCTTCTTGCTAGCAATGGAGGTATTGGTCAAAGTGTGGTGAGTGAAAAGATTGAAGAGTTGTTCTGCTGCTACAATGATGCTCTAAGAATGAACTTTCTAACTTCTAAACCAACTCTGATCCAAATATATAAGACTTCTTCCCCTCAATCTTGTTGATTTCTGCTGTTTAGATAAAAAAGGAACAAAAAGATAGAAAGGCCCTAAAGTTATTATGAGCAATTTAATCAAATGACAACCAAAGATTCCGAGAACTAGAATAACACATAATTGTATCAAATCACTTATTACCCAAGATATTGTGTACACCATAATGAATCATCGGTGACAGGATGCCATAGATCTCCTTGCTGGTAACGGAGGTAGTGGTCAAAGTGTGGTGAGTGAAAGATTGAAGAGTTGTTCCTCTGCTACAATAATGCTCCAAGAATGAACTGTCTAACCTCTAAACCAACTCTCTAACCCAAATATATAAGACTTCTTCTTCCCCTCAATCATGTCAACTTGCTGCTGTTTAAATAAAAAAGGAACAAAAAGATAGGAAGGCCCTAAAGTTATGAAGGCTGCCTTGTGTCTTTACTGTTGTTTCAAGATTCCTTTTCTCTTATTGTTTCTCATCACAAAAACAGTTATCTTTCCCTCTAAATCACATCTCCTAATCTGGTTACTAGCTGCATTGGTTATTTGCTATTTGGAGTGATTTGTTTAAGCTGTTTGAAAGTGCTTTTATGACGACTGGGTGCGATTAGACAGCATGGGGTTGACCTCCCTTAAATAACAGCTTTATTTTAGTCTAGAACTTGCCCTCTAAGCACTCCAAAACGATTGCTTTGATTGAGGTGCCTTTGACCATAAGGGAAAGTGCCATCATGGTAGCTTTTCTTATGCCTTATTTGAGGCCTTTCTGCTTTTCAAACCTCCTTAAAAAACCACTCTTAGCCAATGTTTTAAAACTCGGACTCGGACTGGGAATTGGTCGAGGGTCAACTCGGAATCAGTAATGACTCAGCCGATTTGAATTTAATGACTCGGTCTACCCAGAAATATATAAAATATCTAAATTTTAAAGAAAAACAATATTTTAAAGATTCTAATCCTTGATTTCAAAGCATTAGAGACAAAATATCCAAATTCTGCTCATGTATATAGCATATAAGGGTGAATATATCAAAATGGCACGAAGTTACTGTCCAACAGTGCAACACATATCTAGAACAAAATACATAATCAATCAGGCCTAAATGTCCTGTAGAGTCTAAGACCAACATGCTATGCCAATACATCATAAATCATACATCAATGATCATACATCGTATATGTCGTTGATCAACATGATCAATTATCAAACTCATCACCACTGCTAGAACTAGAATCAGGGCTAGCAAATTGACAATGGCATAGCCTATAGGCAATGGCATCATCATTTGTCTCAAGCTCGGACTCCTCAAGGTTATCTACAGTTGCAGTAGTAGTAGTATTACTAGCTGAATTCCTAGAAGCATGAGTTAGTGTTCATCTTATAGCTTTAGGGTTAGGGTTAGATTCACCAAACAGGGAAACAGGGACGAATTACGGATGAGCAAGGACATTTAAAAAATGAATGTAAAACATAAATCATAAATCATACATTTCGGAGAATCATTGCCTATATTAGAATCATATTCATCAATAGCACCCTATGCCTCCCTCCTCTAGGCTCTACCCCTTGCCTCTACCTTGAATCTCAAAGTTGATTCTCCATGGACATTAGTGAATGACTCAACACCCGACAATTTTGATGAAACTTCATAATCCAATCATTAAAATATGGTAGAAAAAACTTCCCATGGTTATTAAGTCTTTTTTCTTGAGTGAAGAGTACATTTTTATTAAGTTCATCACAGAGGATTTCAACTGTCAACATCACCAACATCAAGGTATATAGACTCTAGAGGGGTTGATGTGCTTGATTAAATGCCAATCCCATACCATTGTACATGATAGAATTTGGTGGAAACTTTGCATATGAAGTCCGATGACATTGGAACCACTCTCAAACATCTTGAAACAAATAATGGTAATGTTAAAAATTTAAGTAAACGTGACATTCTCCTTGTCACTTTTATTTTAAGAATTTAATATTACCATTTAGTATTACCAAATACTACCGAGTAGCTGAACATAGCAGATTTTTTTACAGTCAACTCGACTGGTTCAGGTTGGGACTCGGCTGAGTTGCCTGGTTCAGTTCTGAACCGGCTGAATCAGACACCAACTCAGTTGGTTTAGTACCAAACTGGTCACCCGATCCGGTTTGAAGGCCGGGTCGGCTTGGTGGATGGTCAACTCGGCCGATTCCGAGTCTGAGTTGACTAATTTTTAAAGCAGAACTCTTAGGCACTGGCTTCACTCTTATTCATATCTCATGTCCAGAATCATCTAGATCCATCTTCATCCAGTGCTATCTTCTGCCATACATACCTGCAGTTGTCAGCAATATCATTAATTATATCACCGATCTCTGTCAAACCATTAATTTCTTTGCTGCAGTCTGAGCGCAAACTGTATTGCCCCTGTATTCCACTTGAGGATCGAGTCACATGAGGTTCAGACAAAATATCAGATGCAACTATTTCTTTTCAGTTTCAATAAAACTGTTTGATATCTTGAAACACAATGATATTGACTGGTGGTATATTAGCCACAGCAGCTCCAAGTTCATCATATATTTTATGCAGTTTGTTGGATCCAACATCAGCCTTTTTCTCAAATGTGATTTACTGCTTCCAAATCAACTTCATGCCACGTTTCACAGTAGTTGCCACTTTGCTTGCCCGTGCAATATTAACTTCACTCAATACCACTGTCTACTGTTTATTAGCATTGTCCTCAGACATTGGTCTACTTTGGCTGTATTTTCTGTGATGAATAGACACCATTCTATGGTAAACTTATTTTTTACTGAGATTGGCATGCGTACAATCATTTCTGACCTGTTTTTACTTTTTTCTGAGTTTTACTTCTGGCAAGCTGGTGATATGGCTTTGTTACTCTCAAATGATTGATCCCTTGGGTGAGTTAGTGTTTGAAAACACACCACACTCAATTTTTCATTTATTCACCCCATTCCGAAGTGCCTTGAAAATCCAGGAATAAGGGCGAACGCTACCTTAGAGAGGCCTCCAGAATACAATTCCAATTGTTCCTGATCATTACATTAGGTGAAATACTTTACATGGAGTCCCTAAGCGACCCCACCACCGGGCTTTGAAGATCTCACTCCTCTTGGGCAGTAAATTTCAACCAGCAGAAAGTTCTATGCCTCCCAACATGTATGAATGATGTTTATCTTCAGAGTTTTGGAACCATGTGCAAAAATCTCGACTTAGATTGGTCCCCTTATCTACTTATTTAGAAACAACAAGGTTACAAATTTCCTCCCAAATCAAGACAAACAAGTAGATTGGTCCCCTTATCTACTTGTTTAGAAACAACAAGGTTACAAACTTATTCCTTCAGTTTAATTTTATTAATTAAGGCAACTTCCCCCTTTATTCTGGTTTTCTGCTTGGGATTTTGTGGTAAAAGATTAATGAGGACAAGCCAGCGAGTTATTCCTCAAATTTGACTAACTTGCAAGAGGAACCTTGCATTGAGGCTGACTAAACTTAGCACCCATGCCAACGACATCTAAATCGATTTGGCTTAGCTTTCCTGTCTTCCAACAATAACATGTGTAAATCTAGCTGACTTGGAATATCATTTTGTGAACTGCCTTTTGCTTTTGTAGATTAATAAATGTGCTAAATGTAGGGAATCAAACAAATTAACCCCTCTATTTATGACCACAAAGATAAGGCAAATTAGGGTTTTATGATTGAGACATATGGAATCTGCTTCACTTGCAACTTTCCACAAACTGACACGTATCATTTTAGGGAATAACCGTCTGCTCAAAATACTGTTCTTACCTCAGCACTCTTTCACCCACCAAGACTTTGACCACATCCTCACTGCTTGCTCAGAAACATGGCATTCAAACTATACCTGCCATACGTAGGAACTGTTAAGTATAGACTTGCTTGCATGAGTGTATGAATATCACTGTCATGTGGGCCCCTCGATCTCGGGTTTTGGAAAAGGCAANATTCAAACTATCCCTGCCATACGTAGGAACTGTTAAGTATAGACTTGCTTGCATGAGTGTATGAATATCACTGTCATGTGGGCCCCTCGATCTCGGGTTTTGGAAAAGGCAACTGTTCAAAATAGCAACCTTGGACACTGCTAGCTCTGTAAGGGACTCTGATCAATGTATATGTTTGGATCTATGCAAATCGGAGCTAGTCTGATGGAATCCCATTGGATATTAACAGGACCGCAAGCACAACTGGGGGTTAACAAAGGCCGCATAGATGGCTAATATGAGCAGAAAGGGAGCTGTAAAACAGGAACGTCCTCCCATATTGTTGAAATTTCATGCAATGGAACAATTAATCCAAAACTGAAATTTCGTCTTCTTTCAAGAAGGTTTCTCAGATCTTATCCCTATAATTTTCAGCCTTTAGGACTGTTGTAAATTTGTGTATAAAACAGCTGCGAAATGATCACAATAATCACTTCTAACAGCCCCAAATGTCAAAAAATTCAAGGAGAAAGATACCAAACAATGGGATAAGATTCAACCCCTTCTCGGGCAACTTATCAGCCAATAGCCAGATCTGAAAATGTACTTTTACAACAGTAAACATAGCAGTACAACAACAGTGAATGCAACCTATTTTGTTCTTCCTTTAGGTGTTAAATTGGTTAAAAATTTGCACTTTTACTCATGTCAAGTCAGCAAGACAAATAATTGTACATAGCAAAGCATAAAGAACATATAGCTAGAAATTTAAATCTGAAAATGGCTCAGGATATAGACAGCTGAAAACTTTATATATAAGCCCAAGATGAAGTACAAGTACATACCATGGCCTTTTCTCATGGATAGTACAAAAATACAGCCATCCAAGAAGTCTTGGCTAGGGGAAATCGATAAACCCTAGCTCAACCAAGAAGAACCAAGCGCAAGAATCTCTCCATCATAATCTCCAAGGTAGGACATTCTCCTCTTCTCTTCTTTACTAATCCATCCTAGGGTTTTATCTCAAAACTCTATAATCTAATCTCCAAGGGTAAAACACTAAACCTAGGACTTCAAGATGAAAATAGCTATGGGATGTGGCTTTTATGTAGATATGCTCTCATATGGATAATTGTTGATGAGGTTATCTAAAAATGATGCACTCCATTTGTATATCATTCACTCATCTCATATTAGCCATCTTTTCATAGACCACCCTAGCATCTTGGCTTTGATATGGTTTCTTCATGGTATGGACTATCATTGTTCATGTAGCACATGGCTTGTATGGATGGTTAGGTGACATATGAGGCTTTCTTCGCGTGAGTGCCCTAGCTTATGTGATATGGATGTATTCTTGTTGACTTTCCATAGAGCACTTTCCCTTTTAGCATTTGTTGAATGACATGGATGGATATTCCCTTCAGCACTCTAGCTTATTGGAGGTGAATTGGCATGATTCAATGACATAGAATGGTTCTCCTTGAAGCACCCTTGTTCTTAGATCCTCGGTTGGGATCATGACATGGTTTGCTATGATTTTTATCGAAGCGCTCTTGGCTTTTATCACTTGAATGGCATCTTGGTTTCATTGGGTATCATTATTCATTGAGCACCCTTGTTGATTATCTCTCTTGGCATGTGTGGAGGCATGCTATGGGCTTATGGATGGGGCCGTTACCTTCCTCATGGAGTGGTTATCTATTGTGGACGCACTGCTCATGGATTGGGTGCTTTATTTGTTGATTGGTGGTCTCCTTGTTCCATCGATCTATCCTTTTTACATGTTTTGATGAGGTGGTACATTGAATATTGAACCTTTGGAGGTGACATCCTAACTTGCTGGATTATTGTTGGCATGTGGACAAATTTGGAGTCCATTGGACGGGTGTCCTAACTTTGGGAGCATTTATGTTTTGACAGAGTACCCAAAATTGTGTCATCTCAACGCCATTAGATGCAGAGTGGTCGTGGGATTTTTGAGAAGTGGTTATAATAGAAAATATGATAAAAGTCGAGGAAGTTGGAAATTTCAAAATTGTCTTTTAAAAAACTGCATCGCATTTTGGCCACACCTTCCACTTGGAGGGTTTACATTTCACTTGGAGAGCGACACATGCTTTTGGGGAGCATATTTCTTGGACACCTTATCATTTCATTCATTGTTGACTTCACAATGAGTTGGTTATGATCTAGCATTATTTTATTGTTTTGCTTGGAAAGAAGAGGATCTAACCACTATTTGGAGAGTTTGTTGAGCAAATTGTTGATCTAGGAGAGAGAATTATGATTTTATTGTAAAGGAAGTTGTGCTACCTCTCTATAAAAAGAGTAGCCTGCCCTTGTTCATTTTCATGGTTGAATTTTGAGGGTTCTCTTTCTATAAGAGCTTAATGCATATATCTTTCTTAGCGCAATTTTAAGTGTAAGGGTTTATTGTCCTATCAAAGTGTGGCTTATTGTTCCTATTACTCTTTGTCCTTGGTGAATTATTAAGTTCCTAGAACTTGTCCAATTAGGGCCAATTGAAAGGGTTATTTACATAAGGATTCTATATTGAGAAGTATTTCCACTTTATCTCTTTGATGCCAAATGCATGAATATATTAACTTGCTTCTATCATCTTTCTATAGTCATTGCTAATAATACTTCATGGCATTATACACACTCTAGTTAACAATGTTTCAACGTGGTACCTTCTTGCGCCCTCCTAGTTTATTTCTACACTCACTTTCAGCATGTTAGGGTTTCATTATGGCATGTATATGCAGCCCTTATTTCTCTAAGCATCAATGAACTCGCTCTCTTGGACTAGCCCCTTGATTCCATTTACTCTTGTTGGACTTGCACTAGTTTCTTGGTCCTTCCATCACCCCTTTATTTACCTATACTACAAAAGCACCCACCATTTTGCTAAGCTATGTCTTCATATCACCTTGTGCCTCATAGTCATAGCCTTAGCAATTCTATCCTTGGGAAGCCCCCCTTGAGTTGGAGAAGAGCTAACCTAAAGAGTGGAGAGGAAGTTATTGAGGTGAGGGTAAGCCCTCTAGGTTGCAATTAGGCTAGCATTGTTTTTTTGCGCTTTCATTACACATGTTAGTTTGCAATGTAACATTACCTATTCCAGAGCCTCTAGATTAACGATCTCCACATTCTACTAAATCATTGAAGGAGAACCCTGTGCACTGAGATATCTCACATCCTAATCAACATGAGATGCAATTAGAGTATTTGGGATAGACATTGAACCTTTCCCTATGACCTCTCGCCATGCATGTTGTAAAGTGTGAATGAGCCATCTTGGATTCCTACAGTTTAGAGTAGGTGAGACACTGAGAACATATCTACGATACCTCTCACCTCAACTCTCTTTGAATTTGATTCATATCAAATCCTTGAATCAACCTATGGAACAACAACCCCTACATTTCCCTTAGTCATTGAAGGAGAATCCTGTGAACTAGAAGAGATCTCATCCTTATCAAATATCACATCTTTGCTCACCATCGTTTCCCATTGTGTTGAAATTTTGATCTTGTAAGTTGCATAAGTATCACTATATCCATCAAAAGATGTAATCACAACATCTCAAATCTTGAAATCAATCATTTCCATGGCATCCCACCATGCGTGATCTAAATGTGCCTCCAAAAAATGAGAAGGCTAATCTAGCCTCCTACCAAGATGTATAAGTGCCACTGGGTCAACAAGTAACCTATAAGGGCCCTCTAGCGAAAGTCCTCAAACTAGCTAGTCTACAATCTCCAATGGTGCACTCCTATCCCTCAAAAGCAACTCTACATATATTCATGTCATACAAGACACTGAAAGATGATGCTTCTTCAACCCAGGTGCAAACATAACAAAACCCAATTCAAGAAAATCACCTAAAGGCATCCAAAATGAAATGGAGCCAATTCCTCTTGCATGGTAAGTGGCATCATCACCAAGCTCCACAGTTATGCCTCCCTCTTGCTCCTAAAATATGTTGAACAATGATATGTCATATGCATTATGTCTCAAAGCTTCACTGTCCACAAACCATCCAACACTAGACATAGTGTTAGAGGTCAAGTACGAGACCAAAGCCATATCCATTCCTGGAAAATCTGCATAATGAAGAAGATCCTCCACCTATCACAGGGAAAAAACAAACTGGCATCTACTGGATCAAATGAACCACCTATGACAGGTCCTACGGTGTATCTTAGCTACAAAACATAAAATCATGCCCGTCAATAATCATATAGATCTACCACATATCACTAGCAACCACTACAGCAAATCAACCACCTATCACAGGTCATCCTAGGCATCACACCAGTTGAAAATACATCCATAATACCCATTAATATAATAGATCCATCATCTCTCATCATAAGAGAAACCTGTTAAAACATATCACAGGTAAGTGCTCATCTCGAGCACAATTCATCAATGAATGAAGAAGACATACCCCTTTCTTGGGTCCAAGTGCTTCTCCAAGCAACCTAGGGTTTCCCACCCAATGACCTCAATTAGGTCAATTACCTGTCCTAGGTAAGCTCCAGCTGAAATAGAAACTCCTTACTCAAGTGTGATCTCAACCATAACAAGGTCTTAAACCATGTTGAAATTTTATGCAATCAGGCAATTAATACAACTGAAATTTCAATTTATTCCGAGAAGGTTTCTCAGATTTTATCCCTATAATTTTCAGCCTTTAGGACTGTTGTAAATTAGTCTATAGAACAGTATCAGAAAGATTACAATAATTCACTTCTAAGAGCCCCAAAATTGATGGCAATTCAAGCAGAAAAGATACTAAAAGAATGGGATAAGTTTCAGCCCCTTCTAGGGCAACTTATAGCCAATAACCAGATCTGAAAATGTACTTGTACAGCACTAAATACAGCAGTATAACAACAAAGAATGCAGTCCCTTATGTTCTCCCTTTAGATGTTAAATCACTTAACAATCTTCTCTTTTCTTCTTGTCAAATCAGCAAGACATACATCACTGTAAATAGCACAGCCTAAAAAACATATAGCTGGAAATTCACTTTGTTGAGCATGCATTTTAATTTCACTTAAATTTGTGCAGGTCAGGCATGCTATGTCAAGGGCCCTGAATGTTGTACAAACAGAACATTCATATGGTGATCTCTTGATCGCTTCAAGAGCATCTGAAATAGGAGTGGTGAGAAATGCAAAATTTTCTTTTCTTCTAACTTACAAATAAATTTAATGTAAGGGGAAGTGGAACTTCTGTCTGATATTTTGCATGACTTTGTTGGATATAAAAAAGGCCAAGTTGTTTGGATTTGGCTGTTTATGAAAGCTTGGTAAACTATATTGTCTTTCTTTGTTTCATGTTTAAGGTTGCTTCTTATTTGCTTGTTGTTTAGGTTCAAGTTATATCACATCAAATGCTTTAGAAAGTTTATGTAAATATTTTACTGATTGACAATCCCGTCTTTTCAAAAGCAAGGTGGTAAGAGATGATAGCTATCTATATAGAGACAGGCGAATGATCTGTTGATTTTGTCTACAAGGATTCATCATCGTCAATTCCTGAAGGAGTTAGAAATGTTTTCTGGATTCTCCAAATTCTAATAAGATATAGTATCCTCTCCAAGCATCTCATCATCCTTGTTTCTGTTGAGTTTAGTTCCTCCATATCAAAGCTTCCAGTCATCTGCTTTTAAAATCCAATGCTCTAGGAATTGTTCTATCTGGTTTCCCTTTCCTTCTATTCATCTCATCTTCTAGGAACTCTTGCACTGAAGCAGAAACTCTGATTACTGACCTTGATTCCTGATGGCATACATATCCAAATCTTCCATTTAGTTTAAAAAAGGGTCAGTAGGAGAGTTATGTACCTCTGTAATGTTGCCTCTATCTTTTCCATGTTAAACATCTTCCCTCTGCACCAGCACTTGTTCTGCTATCATTTTACTGTAAAATCTGCCCTATCAGCTGCCCGGTGAGTCTCTTTTGAAGTGGCACATCTCCATGAATGCTCGCCTTATTGGTAGACATGACCAATGTTAGTATTGAATCTTGATATGCTGTTACAAATATCAGCGATTTATCGCCGACATCGGGATATATTGCGAGCCTAACCCAATGGCGATATATCACCAAAATATTGCCCGGTATTTTAACTGATTTTTTGACATTTTTTTGCGATAAATTGGCGATATTTTAGAAAATATCGCCTAAAATATTGCCTTGCTAATAAAAAATATATGAAATTTGGGAAATAAAGCCGTGGTCTGGGTTTTTTAAATTGTTATTAGAATCAGACTGAAACCGACCGGTCTGATGGAGTAATAATGGGTGATATTAAATGGTAATATTAAATTCTTAAAGTGAAAGCAGGCCACTTTTACTTAAATTTTTAACATTACCATTTATTGTTTCAGGATGTTTGAGATGGGTTCCAACCTCATCAGACTTCATATGCAAAAAGTAGAATTTTAGATCCTATTCAAAATTCAACGGACTTATAGTTTTCAGGATTTCAGGATTGCAAAGCTTCCACCGGATTCTATCATGTATGAGGGTATGTGATTGGCGTTTAATCAAGCACATCAACCGCTCTATGTACCTTGATGTTGTTGGTGTTGATTGTTGAACTCCTCAGTCACGACCTTAATAAAAATCACTTATTAAACATGGGAATTTTTTTCTTTGTTATTTTAACGGTTGGATTAGGAAGTTTCATCAAAATTGTAATGTGTTGAGTTGTTGACTAATGTCCTTGGAGGATCAACTTTGAGATTCGAGGTAGAGGCATGGACTAGAGCCTAGAGGAGGGAGGCATAGGGTGCTATGGATGAATAGGATCCCAATACAGGCACCCTATGAAAAACAATTGAGGTACATCAATAAGACAATTGAAGTCAGAGGAGGAAGGCATAGGCTGCTATTGATGAATAGGATCCCAATATAGGAACCCTTTGAAAAACTTCTGAGATACATCAATAGCACAATTGAAGTAATGACAATATGAGATACATTGACTGTATTTTGTTGGTGATTCATGAGTCGCGGACTCAGGATCCAGGACACGATTCAGTTTTGATGTGTGATGTATCTATCACTAGACGTCTTAATATCTTATACATCTTATATATTGGTTTTCTTTCCATATTCATGTGCAATGTGTTTATTTGATGCTCTTGTTGTTTTAGATGCTTAGAAAATTGAAAAAAATTGAATATTTTTTATTTTTTAAGTTTGCTCATATATTGCCGATGTTTGCCGACATTTTCGCCGATAAATTCGATAATTTCTTTTTGGACCCTTGGCTATATATTCGTCGACACGATATTTCTAACATTGGATACACAATTAAGGATTTGATGATATAACCCATATTTATGTGAGCAAGGACTCAGCCTTCTTTTTTGTTGTTGCATTATTTTTTTTTTTCACATTACTCATGAGTCATGTTGCCCCCTAGGTGGTCCCCGCCATCACGGGGTCAATGACAGGGCATAATGTTTGGGAAAACTTTCCACTCCACTTTGAGCTGACCCTCAGTGAATCAGATATCCTCTTGGAATGCATAGGCTATGTTTCAAGACGATAACGTTGTTGTAGCCTCAAAAAAGCTAAAAAAAAGATTTGAGTTATAGTTTTGGGAGTGACCAAGAAGCCAAACAACACGAGGATTTAGTTGATTTTGGCCACAGGAATGATTTCTGTTCCATAGATACCATAATCTAGTTTTGCATGACAAATAACTCAAGGAGAGAGGGATTTGCAGTTAAGGGAGGGTTGTTTCAATGTTTACAAACCCTTTCCCATGTCTGCAAACTCCAGAGAGCAGACTTAATGGGCATTTAAAATAGAGCCAACAAGTTTAAATGATTATCCATAAAGCAATTACACACAATAACAAGAGCAGTGACTGAAACTTTATTTCATCAGTGAAGCAGAGCTAGTAAATGATTTACATAAGGATTCTAGTATTTTTGAACATAAAAGAGAAAAAGGCACTAGGGGTTGGGCTGACTTAGCTAAACGAAATATATTCCCAGGAAGAAAGGAAACACGTATTCTAAAAATTCTATGATTTGGGTTGGAATGGACAGATTTTTTCGGCACGATTTTGAAAAAAGCTGGTCGGAATTTTTCAAAATCCAAGTTACAGCTGTCAAGTTCTCAAATTTTGGGTGCTCTAGGGGTTTCTGAGGGTGCTGAATCCATTTCCACCATCAAAATCACAATTAAAACACAGTTAAATCACGATTTTGCAAAATAAAAAACACTGGATTCCGGCCAAAAATGGCCATCAGATCCAAATCGTCAAATTTTTAGACGACCCTGAAAGGAAATGGCATTGGGGATTCACCTCTGTCCTCCAACATTCGAAAAAAGCTGAGGTACAATGCCGCAGGGGAGTTCATTCACCATTGATGCTATAACATTCTTTGTTAAACTCTTTACCAGAATGGCACAAATTGGGTCTTAATAGGGAACGGAATCTTTTTCCCAGGCTCATACAATGATTACAAAGATGCCTTTGGGCATTCGGGGAGAATTAGAATGGATAAAAAGAGAAGAAGAAGAAGAAAGTCGCTTCTGCGGAAAGTGTGGTGGTCCATAAAGAACTACAGTTTCTGATGGCCTCTTTACTTTCAATCTTACCTTGCCTGCTGCTGACTTGAACTTCTGAGCCTTTACAATGAAATTTTTTTTGTTACTATTATAGATTGCTTGGAGAAATACGTCAGCCCCGAAATTAGGTTAGAATGCTTTTTTCATCCGCCAATGAGAATGCTTGCTTCGTGCTTTTGTGAGATTTAGTTAGAAGAGAAGTTTGTATTCAACATAACTTACCCTTCTGCCAATATTGTCGTCAAATTTGGGGCTGATTTTTGTTAGTGTACTTTGGTGTTGGTTTAAACATTAATATTTTATATTTAGAAAAAGAACCAGCTCCACTGCACTCGCATGCTTTCATGGGTTTTGTTTTACTATAGAATCTCTCATAGCCACTTTATATTATATCAAACTAAATAATACAAAGTTCATAATACATTATCCTTGTAATATAAATTTTATCACCAGTATATATAATCCTTTGTGTAATGCTCCAGCCAACGGTCACCTCATATAAACGAAATTATATGATATTCCATCTGACTCTCAATTACTTGCATGTGAGGGAGATGAAAAGGGCCACGTGATGGACAAACATCCACCATTCTAATAACATGAAAGCCCCGTTCCTGTGGATTGAGTGTATGCTATGGGATCAATCTCTTTAGAAGGATTGTGCATCGTTTGTGGGGCATGGAAACCAAAGCAGCCCATTCTCAACCGCCATAGGCACATTTCAGCCATTGATCAAACATTAGCAGGAGCAACCACTACTGTTCACAGCCGCACAGAGAACCCACACTGCCCCCTTCCTCTATTGTTTTTCACGAAATTGGTGCCCTTTTGCTCGACAAAACCTAGCTACTGTTGCACAGGGGTTTTCCTCTCACCAAGGCTATGCTAATGTGGCTTGGAATCACAAAAAATGGTGCACTGCGCAGCCTGTGGAAGAAAAAATGTTTGGCTGCAAATTTCATTTGTTCATTGTAGGAGCTACAGTTAATTTCATTCTCTGAAAGATTTGACATAGGTTAGTCTCATGAAGACATAGAGTACCCTGTTGCTGCCTTTCACGCACCTGGGGGAGGATCAACGCAACATAAATTTTCAAGCTGCTAAGTGCGTCCATGGGGGAAAGTCTCGAGTCAGGTGCTGTCACCTGATCCTGACTCCTCCGTTTAGGTTACTCCTAACGGAGCCAAGGGGAGTAGTCCCTATTAAAGAGTTGCTAAGGATCTTAGTACGGCAAGGAGTATCTTTTCCCCAAACGAGCAAGCTCCTTTGGGTAATTCGGTAGATCAATGCAGGGTTAGTGTTCGTTACTTTTTCCAAAAATGAAAGAAAGAAAACTAAAACTAACTATGCAAAGAATATATCTCGTGAAGGCGAATTGTGTGCATGTGCTGTAAAAATAAAACGTTAGAAAAAGACAAGCCATAAAAAGACACTGCGAGACCCCCCAAGCGGGATGGACTATGGGCATTGTGTAGCCCACTTGCTTTTTATTTATGATTACTTACAATGCTTAAAAGCAAAAGAAATGCCTTTTAACCCTTGAAGAATGGGTCAAAAGGCTTACAAACTTGCTTAGGGAAGAAAAGGAATGAAGGAGGGGGATGGTAGATGGATCGTGGGTGCTCCGGATGGCTCAAAACTTGACTTTTCGGCAGCACCTACCTCCCTTTTTCCTCCGACCTGCTAAAAACCAGCAAGCTAATAAAGCAAAGTTAGTGGGTTAATGCTTTAAAAATACATAAAAAATACAACCTAGTACTTGCCGAAAGATAGAAAGATTTTGCTACCTTGAGAACTAGGAAAGAGAAACTAGAGCTAAACTTATGATTATGAAACAAAAGCACTTTTTAGATCTAATCAAACACGTAAATAAAAATGATGAACTTTAGCATACGATTTACTCGTTAAATGAAAGTAACCGAGAGAGAAAGATAAAATTTTAATGAGAAGAAAAACTGCTCAAGTCTTGAATCTTTCTTGCAAGATTGGAAGGATCTTTGATGTGGGCAAAGAATGTTTATGTGTTGGTTTCAACTTATAATCCAAAGCAAAGGAGATGCAACTGAGCTCAACCTTTGACTTGGGATGGTAATCTGCACACTCATCAAGCTTGCACAAAATGAATTAGATTTGGTACACCCCACAGTTAGAAAACCAAAAGATCATGAATTATAACCGACTAAAGCATGAACTCTTAGATCGCTAATAGCAAGAAAATAAATAAGCAAATTGGCAGTTACAAATGCTTACCCTACATGCTATAGAGAGCCTTCTAAGCCAGGCTATTAGTTATGCAAAGCAAAATAATTGAACAATATTACCTCACAAAGAAATCACCATATGCACAATTTGCCATAGATCATGAGTCTCCAAATCCTTTCAAATTTTATTCATAAACAACAATAACAATGATACAAGAGCAGAGGTTCTTTGCTTCCATCTAAATGAGGAATAAAGCCTCGCTTAAATAGGGAAGGAGAGACCCAGTGGGGCCTCACCAACACTGAAGATGAACCCAGAGTGCAACTGAGCTAAAGAGGAGTCCCACTGAGTTGAACTGAAGAAGAAATGCGGAGGTGATTGACACCTCTCTCACCAATCTCCACCAATCAATTACTAGCTGCCAACACACCACAAGATCTCACCAACCCCCACACGTGCGAGCTTCCTCTCCTCATGCAAATCGTACGGCACATTAGAGTGAAGGATTAAATGAAAGGTTCATTTATCCCACTATTGGTTTAAACCAAAGTTTAAATGATGAAAGCTTATAATATGTGGGGAGGGGTCCACCCCAATCCCGCACACCAAACTCTCCACTAGCGTGAGTCTTCACGTTGACATCACCACTCTTCATAAAACAATTCGTAACAATCTTTAATTTGCATTGGTATGATATACCATGGTTTAAAATAATACAAAATTTCTTAACTAGGGAGGGGTCCACCCTCACTCGCTCACCATCCTTTCCACATTAGCGTGAGTTTTCACTTCACCCTCACGTCACCCTTTTCTCAAAAATGATTCGTGACCATGCTTTTTATTACCAAAAGTTTAAGTTATAACTTTGAAGAGGGTAGTAAATCCATGGGGGACCCATGCCATGTCACTTTCTCACCATTTTTTAATTAATTTTTTACTTTTGACTTTTTTGACTTTTGTGCATTTTCTCAAAATTTAGCGTTTAAATGCCATTTTGGTGCTCCGTTAGTCAAATGATGCCTTCCGGGGTGTTTCAACTGCCCAAAACATAGTGAAAGTGGCCACTGGAGAAAAGATGCTGCCTTGAGCTTGAAAATGAGCCCAACCACGCCAAAAACGGACTCTAGATCACACTTTTTTTACATTTTGAAAATTTCCATTTAAACCATTAAAAATGGCTTAAAAAACGGAAAAACATATTTTTTCTCGGAATCAGACGAAACTCTAGGGGGACTTAATACATGTCCATACGAATCAATTCAAATGCCTAGCATGTTGAAAAACACTGACACGAAGGCTCTAATAACCTCCTAAGGCCGAAACACCAAGACGACCACCCAACTTTGGAGGTGTGAGTGAAAAACTCAGAAATTATTAGTCGTTTGTTCAACAACCAATAATAACCAAGGGAAAAGACACTCTGGGTTAGTTGACTTCAGCATAGTTTTAAAAATCGGAATCGGACTCGGAATCGGTCGAGGGTCAACTCGGAATCGGTAATGAATCGGTCATAAATCGGCCTATTTGAATTTAATGAATCGGTTTGCTAAAAAATACATTAAATATTTAAATTTTAAAGAAAAACAGCATTTTCAAGATTATAATCCATGATTCCAAGGCATTAAAGACAAAATAACCAAAATCTGCTCATGTATATACCATATAAGACTCTAAAGCTTACCTTGGTGACTCCACTCTATATCCTTTGTAAAGTGTAGGATGTATGCAAATTTGTAAAATCCCCAACTAGATCTGATCTAACATTTGAGTTAACTGCTTCTATATATTGCTTTGGGACTTTTGCCAAATACTTAGGTGATAGCTGCCTTGATAACACTGGTGACTGAAGTATCCCTGTTATGGACGGGTCTGATTTTGTTGGTTTTATGTGACTGTTTAGCTAGTATAATTCAGTTTTCAAGTTTCATATGCTAGTATTTATTGCCAAAAGAAAACCATAAAAACAGATGAAGGTGGTTGTACCTCTTATCTGCCGTAACAGCAATGTAGTACATCAAAAAACAATCTGGTTACAAGTGTAAGTCTGACCTGTAGGTGACAGCAGTAATTTCCAGGCCTTGATGGCTGTAGCAGCACCCTTTTTAGTGCCCAGAAATAGTGAAAAGTGCCAGCAGTTAATGTGTACAGCGTTCTAGTGCAGAAGTAGTCTCTCCTCAATGGGTAGGGAATAGGTTAGTTAAATTTTTAAAATTTAAAAAATAAAATAAACATTTACAAAGTTAAAACTTAAAAATGAAAAAAAAAATGGCATTTTTCCAAACCGGACCGGTCAGGTTCGAAACCGGCCGGTTGGACCGGTTAGATACCGAACCGGACCGGTTTGGTTCCGAACCGATGAACCGGCCGGTTCCGATTCCGGTTGGGAATCTGAGCCTTTTATAAAAAATTAAATGCTAGGACATTTTTTACAATTTTCCCAAGGAGGTATGAACATGTGTTACAAAAATTTTCGAACAGGCTCCCAGAAAAAGGCTGACAGACATCTGAACTCTGATCATGAACAAGTGTACTTGTTCAATACTCCAGCGGCTCACTGGAAATCCACTAAGTGCAGAATTAGTGGATAACATACCTTAGACTATTTCTCAAATAGTGGAGTGGATATGGAGAATTTACTAATTTAGCACTGCAAATACAAGGGCAATGTTTCTCTCTGAAAACTACAATAACAATGTTCTCCCACTATGATTTGCTTTGGCTTTTGAAAAATGAAGCATGGTACAGCTCAATGCTACTGTAATGTCCTAGCAAGGCCAAACCTAGAGCAAGGGGTTAAATTTTTTATGTAAAGGCCAAAGTGGGTTATATTGTATGCATATTTAGATTAGGGGCTGTTGTTATAATTTAATGCAGATCTGAGTAGTAATTATTGTAGCAGAATAGTGACTGATATTTTTCACTTTTAGCAGAATTTACTTGAGATCATAAACTATTAACTACAGATTAAAAAAAAATCACACAGCAGGCACAAATATTTACCCTGGGGAAACTTTTAAGGAATAAAACCCCATCAAAGAATAATCTTCCTTTATATGAGATGACTTCAGAATACATGAGCAGATTTTAGAGAAGACCTTTTAGAACAGAGATAAATTTGCCTCTAGGGCACACGTACCAAAAGAAACTGAAGATGAAAAATGCTTGAAGAGATAGGTGAAGAGTTGCCCTGCTGATGTAAGCCCTTCAATTGATGGCATCAGCCCTGATCCAAGCCCTTCTAGGGCCTATGTCACTCTGATCTTCCCTAACGTCAGCTTCATCAAGCCTTCTAGGCTTGCGTGTTTGCTTGCTGCCCTGATATGTTGCCTTTAGGGCCTTCTTGTTTTGCTGAACCTCTGATCTGTGGCCTCTTAAGGCCTGTCCACTTGACGGTAAGCCCTTTAGGGCCTATTCTCTTTGCATCGACCTCAATCCTGCCCACGGTTGCCCTTCTGTTTGTCTGTTCAGGCTTGTAACAACCCCTTAGGTCCTACAGTCACCTCCTAGGGCCTGCAACAATCCTAACTTAGCCCTCTATCACCTGCTTCTGCCTGCGGCTTCCCGCTAGGGCCTGTGGCTAACCTTCTAGACCTGCAACTACCCTCTCACGGAAGATACCAGTCAAAAATGAAGATGGCAGGTCTGATGGAGGAGATGGCTGGCCTGATTTGGATGACAGCAGCCCTCTAGGGCCTAATTCATACAACTGAGAAACTCTTTGCTGATCCAAGATTCCAAATCCTCAAGATGACAAAGCTGAGATGAAGAAGACAAGCAGCAGCCAAAAAATACTCCAAAACGAATTCTTGGACAGAGATATGATTGATTGAATGTTATATTTGATCTCTTGAGAGTGCTCCTCATTTATTTCATCAATGAGTAATCTAAGGGGTAACTTTCATATGTTAAGGAGTCAACAAATAATGTAAAATACTTTAGTCAGGGTCCTTTTAATTTCATTGTGGGCTTTTAACACTTTACTAGGGCTATATAACTACATCTTCTCCAGAAGTCATCCTAGGCAATTTCTTAGCCCTTCTCTTGGCCTCCATGATCCACATGTGCCAACTCAAAGTGCATCATCACATACAAGGAGGATAATTCTTTGTTTGTCTTGTTCTCTCTACTAACACCAAGGTTATGTGCCAATTACTCCAACAAGGGGTGGCTAGTCCCTTGAGGAGCTCCCATAACCCAATGACCAAGGAGAGGAGTACATCAATTGCCTAGACCCAATCTAGGGCTTTTGTGTTGGCTTGGTAACTGACCAGGTGCCTTAGCCCTAGGATGAATCAAGTTGAACACTAGTCAACATCTTGGTAACATACCAAGTTTCTTAGTCCCAGATTGAATGATATTCCTGGTAAATGACCAGCTGCCTCCATTCTTCCAGAGAATGGCTCTTGATGCTGCTAAAAAATCAACACTCCCTCTTAGCGAGAGAGGCATTCTCTGTAATACCAAGCTTGTCTCGGAAGTACACAAACTTCATCAAGGATAGAGGCTTGGTCAACACATTTGCTATCTGCTCATCTGTATGAATGCACTATAGTCTCATGGCACCTCTCTGGACCATATCTTTGATGAAGTGATACTTCGTCTCTATGTTTTTCGATCATTCATGAAACACTGGATTCTCTGATAGCTTCATGCAACTCTGGTTATCACAATGGATAATGGTTGGCTCAAGCTTCTCACCAAACAAGTCAGCAAGTAGCTTCCTAAGCCACACTGCTTCTCAACAGGCATCACTGGCTGCTATATATTCAGCTTCTGCTGTGCTTTGGGTTATAAAGCCCTGCTTCCTGCTTGACCATGAGATCATAGCTGATCCCATACCTAAGCAATACCCGGACGTGCTCTTCCTGTCCACTCCACTGCTAGCCCAATAAGAGTCAGCATAACCAAGTAACATCACTCCACTGCTGGAAGTATATCTGAGCCCATAAGCAATAGTGTCCCGCAGGTATCTAAGCACATGTTTTGCAACTACCCAATGTATGTCTTTAGGATCAGACATAAACTGGCTCAGTGCACTCACTGCATAGCATATATCTTGTCTAGTATGTACTAAGTACATCAATGATCCAATAAGTTGACAATACAAGGTAGGATTGATCGGCTTTGAACAAGAAGCTGACTCATGTAGCTTCTTCAGGTTTGACACCATAGGTGTGCTCATGGGCTTGCTAGTTTATTTCTATTTTAGGGCTTATTTCTAATTTAATGTTGACTTATCGGCTCAAAAATTAAAAAGGCCTAGTATGAAATTATATAAATAGATCACCTCACCTCATTCTAAAATCATAAGGACCAGGGTTCAAATTATGAAATGAGGTAGTTGCACCTCTCTTGAGATGATCTTTTCTTGCTTGGAGGATGAATTCATGATGTTCTAGGGCTTGTCTTGTGCTCTTGCTAAGTGGATTCTAAGAATCATTGAAATAACTCATGCTCAAGGATGACCTAAGGTATCCCCTTGCTCATTTCTTGATTAATGTTGGTATGTTTCTCTCCTAAATATAGTCTAACGTTGCTCTTAAGGTGCCTTGGGCTAGATTAGGGTTTTGTGTACTAGCATTTTGTCAACTTGCTTGAGGGGACCTTATAAAGGAGCTCTCATTATTACCTCGGACCATGGATTTCTCTATTTTCCCTAGTTAGGGATTTGCTACCTGACCCTAAAGGTTGCTAGCTTTGCTCTAGCTGCAAGTATTGAAAACTATCTTAAGTGGAGGGATGTTAACCTCGATCTCTCATAGCCCTAGGGTTAGAGATAAGAATCTAATACCCTACCTTCAACTCTTTTCAAACTTATTCATTTTTAATTCCTTGTACATTTTTTTTTAAAAGCCCGTAAAAACTAGTTATTGAAAAATTTAAAAAACCCTTAACATTTGAAATTTCAAAACTAAAAATAAATTCGAAATTGGAAATTCCAGTCCACAAAACTAGTGTGCCTTGGTGAATTTGTCCACAAATCCTCAAGGGCGTCTGAATCTGTAACACTGGGGCACTTCAAGCTGCTGAGACAAATCCTTTTGTAGATTATAACAACGAATTACGGCAGCACCGATTTGCAAATCAGATTGGTCAAGTAAATTCGCTCTATTTGTATTGTTGCCATCCTCCCAAGGCTGAACCTCCTAAGGTCTTTTGGAGCCTTTTTCAGGGCTAGTATTCACTGTCTCAAGTGGCAGAAATCTGCTACAGATTGTCAAAACAGAATTCTAATTGACTGTCAAAGCAAGTTTGAAAATGACTTTTTTTGCAGATCTAGCTGGGAAATTAACTTCGCCTTATTCCATTGTTTGTTATCATCCCTAGGACGAGTTTTTCTGTGCCTCTGAAAGCCCTTTTCAATGCTGATATCCTCTCTGTCAAGTGGATAAAAAACTTAGTTCTAGTGGCTTTTATCTCTCTGCGTTTTCATTTTGAGTGCATTAGAATCTGTGTGAAATTCGAAAGTGATTGACGATATTGATGAATAGTGTTTAAATTAACTCATCATTTGGATCTAGTTGTCTTGTTTATACATTGTTTGACTCCATACACGGCACTGATCTGGTTACAAGGTTGCAGAATGGTATTTGCTTGCTTGGTGTTTGCAGGTATCCTAAAAGGCTCTCCCTTGGGTTTAGGAGTTACCCAAAGTAGTTGAGACGCTAGGCTGTGTTGGCATTTGGGCCTAGAATTCTCCCATATGCTTTGCTATTGTTAGGTTTTAGGTCACATTGCATCGCTTATTCAAATCTGCTAGTTTGAAGGGGAACATTTTTGGCGCCGTTGCCGGGTACACTTCTAGACCGTCTTCGGAGAGTTAGGGTGTGTTTCTCAGGTCATATTTTCTATTTCTCTTGCAAGAATGACATTTGTTAAGAAAATTGAGGTAAGTCTTTGTTTAACATTTCGAAGGTATTATTTGTTAAAGACTAATCTTGCAGATCTTACCTAGTGACTCCAATTGAAGAAGGATTCTCAGGTTGAATCCATTATTTTTTTAGATACATCCAACTTAGGTACGTTCTCATTGAGTACTTTGTTGAGATTTGTTTCAATCTAACTTGATAGGTCTCTCCTAGCGAATCTAACTTGACAAGTCTCTCCTAAGGACTCCCATTGAAGAAAAAATCGATAAATAGTGGAATTCGAAGAAACCTTAGAAGGTGATATAGCATCCTTTGATGAGGTATGGATGTACTATCCTTGGTTTGATGCATTGGATTTCTCATGCATTCCGGGATATCCACGTCAGTTTGATGTTGAAAATGACGCGAAAGTACCCCATTCGAAGTTTCGAGAATACGAATATACAACTTCAACACATGTCTTGATGTTTAGGGGATTTCTTGTGCAATCTAATATAATAAATGAGGATGTTGTAATGAAGTTATTAACTTATTTGTGCTATCTCTTGATTTGAAGAATAATTAGGACATTAGAGATTGGTTTGAAGATCTTCCTCCAAAGTTGTTCTCCTCACTTGGCCATTTGATCGAATCATTCAACATCAAATGGGACCCTAATATGAATGAAAATGTGAGGAAGGAATTGATCAACGATGTACTGGGAAAGATCCATAAAGACATTCGTGATCAAGATCGAGATGAAGAAATCAAAGAAGATGTTTTAGAGTTTGAAGACCCTGATCATCCGACTGCTGCAGAAATGGAAAGGTGTTTTGCTCCTCTTAATTTATCAAATTTTCTAGGAAATTCAGATGCCGCTACAAGAGACATTCTGGAGAGCTTTCAGTGATTATAATAATGATGTCGAGGACCTCGTCGACAAATTTTGATATTTGCTCTAGAAGAGGGTATTGAGGAAGAAGATGTCTAGATGAAGTTATTCGTCCTTCACTTAGAAGGAAAGGCTCATGCTTGGTTTGTGAGCCTGGGCAAAGAGAAGATATCCTCTTTTGCAGAATTTACAAGTGCTAAAAAAAACACAGGAGGTGGGTTCGTCATGTTGAGTATGCCAAGAACTTATTCAAGAAGAACATCTAGATCTTATTGAAGAAGTCCCAAAAGACCATGAAGCAGTCCTTGCTAAAGAAGTTCATGATTATGATCAAGCCTCAAATGGCTTGCTTGAGGAAACCATTCTTCAAGATCTTGTTGATAGCATTTTCGGCCTTATGTACGAAGATGAAGGTACCCCTGAAGAATATAAAGACAAGGAGGTCTTGATCAAGGAACATGAAGAAATGCTGAGTCCTCCTTGTCTTGGGGTGCCTATGATATTTTGAGACTCTTGGGAAAAGACAATATAGTTCCTCCGCACAAAGAGCAAAGTGATGATTATTGGGAATTTTTGGGCCCGCCTAACACTGATTCTTTAAATTTGAGCTTTGGGGTCTCTAATTCCCAAGAGCAGGTCCATGATCCTTTTCAGCTAAAGCAGGCTCTTATTATACATTCGAAATCGAATGAGGAAGCTCTCCAAGTACTATCTTGAATTCACAAGAGTGTTGAAAGCGCGGTTGACAAAGATATGATTGTTCCTTATCCTTGTGGCATAAAAAATGAAGATATGATCAATCATTTTGCGATTACATTTGATGATGAAGCACCTCAAGACATGGATCTGGTTGTGATTATAGACAGTCACCATATGTGGTTGTTCCAATTTGATAAAGGATTAGAAAATTTTGGAAGCCATGTCTCCGATGAGATTTTCTTGGGCTCAGTTCTGTTGTGCCATCCTAGCACCGAGGATGGTTTAGGGTGTCATACAGAGATTTCCTTTACAGGTATTGAGCTTATGGGTTTGTCTTTCCCTAGGATGGGGCATGATTATCATTCCCAACGATATTTCTCAGGAAGTATTAGAGAAGATGAGCAAGCCTTTCTATCCAGTACAAGTAAGTTTTCAATGATACATTTCAATGGGACCAAGACAGGTATAGTATTTACTTCTCCTTGCCATGATATTTGTTATTTGTCTTTTCACTTAAAATTTGAAGGTATGAATTTTGTGGCTAGCAATCTCAAATTTTAAAGATTATTGGTGATACTAACATGATTATTACAAAAATGATCAACATGTTTGCATGTCCCAAAGAAAGCTTGAACAGGTACAAACACATAATACAATTGGCCTTCAAATATTCTCCAAGAACCTTTCCAAGGCTCGTCTTTGCAAGTAGTCTCACAAGTTCAAAATCAGGCAACCAATTCTATTTGAAAATTTTTCACAGAATAAATCTATGATGAGGGGTGTGTCTACTTTAGCCCAATGCAGGCATGGATAGATAAATCCTGTGAAAGTAATCATTCTCCATGGAGGAAATTTGAAGGCTTCCAGGTTCTTGAGGTTGTTCGTCATTTCTGTTCCATTTTGACTAAGATAACGGTATGTATTTAGTTCATCCTTGATGTGGTTTTGTCCTGGATTAGTTCCAAAAGACAGGAAGAAAATGTGACAATATACTCAGGTGGCTACATTGGTGGTATGATTTCTCTTTATCCCTTTCTGTATCATAATTAGGCTAGGTAGATATAGTTTCATTTGAAGTTCAACATCTACTATTACCCATGAATTGTACTTGTCATTTCATTTCGAGTTATTTGCATTTCATTTTGAACAAGGCAGGATAGAAGTGTCTGCCTTCGATGCATTTGATGTCTTTGTTGTTAGATGTGTGTGCAGGTCTATAGGTACCTAAAAGATCCTTGGGGGTTCTCAGACACTCCCAGGAAGAGCGCATGTCCTGCAGTTGGAGCCATTTGTTACGCCTCAGAGCTACTGGAGCCTTCCAACAAGGCCAAACCTAGAGCAAGGAGTTACATTTTTTTTTGTAAAGGCCAAAGTGGGTTATATTGTATAGATATTTGGATTAGGGGCTATTGTCCCCCTCGATTGGTCATGGCAGGCTCCCTTGGATTCTCTCATACAAGTACTTGGCTTTGTGGCACAATGGACTGCCCCTTCGGTGTGTGGATGTCCCCACCATGCAGGACTTTAAGCCCGTGGGTTGGTGTCTGAGGCTTCTAGGGGTGATCCACTAGGGCACATGACCATTTTGGTTTTGTTATGCATAGGTGATTGCGTCTTGTAAAGGGCTCTTGTCCCCTATTTAGCATAGCTCCTTCACCCACTTGGACCTCATTCCAACACAGAGAAACCCCTCCAGTAGCTCTTTGGCCTATGACGTCATCCTTCCACAGTTGAGCCTACAAGCTTGGAAGGGGGGGCGTTGAGGGATAAACAACATTTTGGGGTTAGTTGGTGCATGATTTCCTTGTTTGGCTCACTATTTCATTAAATGATGCCTTTATTTTAGTCTTATTTGCTATTCTATGTCTATTTTAGGGCGTATTTCCTAGCTTGTGGGGGATTTACCCTAAAACTATTCTAATTTATTGTTGACTTGTAGG
Organism: Pseudotsuga menziesii; assembly: GCA_001517045.1. Taxonomy (NCBI): domain Eukaryota; kingdom Viridiplantae; phylum Streptophyta; class Pinopsida; order Pinales; family Pinaceae; genus Pseudotsuga; species Pseudotsuga menziesii. The sequence goes on from LPNX010992356.1 coordinate 123,019, forward strand.
CTCAAAATTAAAAAGGTTGAGGATGAAGTTATATAAATAAATCACCTCACCTCATTGTAAAATCATAAGGACAGGGGTTCAAATTATGAAACTTTTCTTTTTTCTGTTGGTTTATGAGAAAATGAGGTAGTGCACACCTCTCTTGGGATAATTTTTTTTTGTTTGTAGGATGAATTCATGATGTTCTAGGGCTTGTCTTGTGCTTTTGCTAAGTGGATGCTAAGAGTGGTTGAAATAACTCATGCTCAAGGATGACCTAAGGTATCCCCTTGCTCATTTCTTGATTAATGTTGGTATGTTTCTCTCCTAAATCTAGTCCAATATTGCTCTTAAGGTGCCTTGGGCTAAATTAGGGTTTTGTGTAATATACCAAATGGTTGTATAGGGTTTGCAATGATAGCTGATCTTTTATTTAAGGGTTTGTTGGCTTATTTGGCCAATAGTCAGTTTGCATGGAAAATAATAAGATTGGATGTCGTTGCATGTCCTTGAGAAACAATATAATTCAGATCTACAATGTAAACATGATAAAAATCAAAGCATGAACATATCAATGAGATGTATCGAAGTAGGCCAAGCTTATGAAGCATACATGCAGGTCATGCACCAACTCTAAGTCACCGAGGTTGTAGCCTCTCCTTGGATGAATTCGCCCATGCAAGGAACACACCCTCCTCTTATGTCAGATCAATAGATATGGCTCCATATATGCTGCAATGAATCCCCCGAAGCAACAATAGGGTCACTAAGAACTCGTCCAAGGAATGGTATGAGTGATGAATCCTCCAAAGTTCAGATGAATGTGCCCTTGAGATTTATAATGGAAGGAATGCACCTTCCGTATGAAGAATGCACCCTCTAAAGATGAATGGAAGGAATACACCCTCCCTATGAAGAATGTGCCCTCTGAAGATGAATAACCACACGTTCTCTTGTGAAAGAACTAGGGAGGCTTTTCTATGAGATGAATCTTCAAGCCTTCAATGAGTAAGATGAATAGAATCTCCAATGATGATCAACAATGCGCCCTTCTCATTGAATCCAATAATGCGCCATCAGATAAGTGGAATAATGTGCCCTTTAAAATTCTTCGGCTGCCTAGATACCCTTGAATACTTGCAAAGACTGATGAACATGTTGATAGACCTAGATGGTTTATCCCTGGAATTGACTAGGGTGGGTAGATTTCGCCACTGAACTCAATTGTTCGCTAAGGGATTCGCCCTCAACCCTAGAATGCTCTCAGGGCTCTCCAAAACAAATCTCAATGATGAATAATAATAATGCATACCTTGAAAGTCGATTTGCTCCTTTTTATTCTTTTTGACTTGTGCATGACACATGCAACATAACTTATGCATGCATGCAATTTTAATGACACGTGTCGCATACATTTTGCATTAGGCCTCACGTGTCACGCATGTCACTTGATTCTGCTTAAATGGTCCTCATTATTTGCTAATGACTCATTATCATTGCTAATGTTGTACTTTTATCCCATGTGGTATCATTCATTAGTTAATTCCCTAGCTTGTCAAAAATTAAACATTACATTTTGTGTGCTAGCATTTTGTCTACTTGCTTGAAGAGACCTTCCTGTAAAGGAGCTCTCCATATTACATCGGGCTTTTGACTTCTCTATTTTCCCTAGTTAGGGCTTTGCTACCTAACCCTAAAGGTTGCTAGCTTTGCCCTAGCTGCAAGTATTGAAAACCATCTTAAGTAAAGGGGCATTAACCTCGATCTCTGATAGCCTTAGGGTTAGAGATAGGAATCTAATTCCCTACCTTCAACTCTTTTCAAACTTATGCAGTTTTAATTCCTTGTACATTTTATTTGAAAAAAGCCCTAAAAATCAGATATTGAAAAAAGCCCTAAACATCTGAAAATTCAAAACTCCAAAAAATATTTCAAAATTGGAAATTCCAGTCCACACACCTAGTGCGCCTTGGTGGAATTGTACACAAATCCTCAAGGGCGTCTGAATCTGTCACACTGGGACACTTCAAGCTGCTGAAACGAATCCTTTTGCTGACTGTAACAGCAAATTAGGGCAGCACCGATTTGCAAATCAGATTGGTCAAGTAAATTCGCCCTATTTGTATTGTTGCCATCCTCCCAAGGCTGAACCTCGTAATGTCTCTTGGAGCCCTTTTTCAGGGCTGGTATTCATTGTGTCAAGTGGCAGAATTCTGCTAGACTGTCAAAACAGATTTCTGATTGACTGTCAAAGCAAGTTTTAAAATTAACTTTTTGCAGATCTAGCTGCGCAATTAACTTCGCCTTGTTCCATTGATTGTTATCATTCCTAGGCTGAATTTTTCTGTGGCTGTGAAAGCCCTTTTCAGTACTGATATCCTCTCTATCAAGTTGATAAAAACTCTGTTTCCAGTGGCTGTTATCTCTCTGTGTTTTAATATTCAGTGCATTGGAATCTGTGAAATTGGAAAGTGATTGACGATATTGATGAATAGAGTTCGAATTAACTCCTCATTTGGATCTAGTTGTCTTATTTATACAAGGCACTGATCTGGTTACAAGGTTGCAAAAGGGTATTTACTTGCTTGGTGTTTGCAAGTATCCTAAAGGGCTCTTTCCTGGGTTTAGGTGTTACCCAAAGTAGTTGATAGGCTAGCCTGTGGTGATATTTGGGCCTAGAATTCTCCCATATGCGTACCTATCACTAGCTTTTAGGTTACATTACATCGCTTATTCAAGACTGCTAGTTTGAAGGGTAACAAGGCAAATGATCCTCTTGCCCAAACTTAGAAAGCCATGTCTCATGTTTGGATTCCGGGCATCGAGGCTCTATAAATGAGTAGGCAAATTTTTTGTGGCCTATGTGCTTTGCATGTAGCCAAAGGAATTGTGTGATATGTAGCCCTTGGCCTCATCAACAATCGCTAAAAACAATTTCTTGATTGGTAGAACAGTGAGAGAGAACTGTCTAATTGAATTTGGCATAGAAAAATGCCCAAAAAGCCATTAAAAACATGTGCCTCGGTTTTTGAGTTTCATACCGCTTTATCTCATGCATGTGAAATTTGAATGATGTGCCATCCAAGAGAGTGTGTAGCAGACACAGAGGGCTATCCAACAACTATTTGCACAATATCTTTTAATGAGTATTTGACATACTATTTTAAATAAAACGTGAAACTGGGCACTCTAGCTGATTTGTTAATAGCTGCATTTTTGTACTTTTGGAGCTTGAAATTGAATTCTATAAGCTTTGTGATGATCAATGAACTTAAAATTTAAAAAGGATATTGGAGCCAATCCTTACCTTCAGGTAGGTCATTCTTCCTGTATGTACAGTTTGACCTTACGTAGGTTCCACCGTGTTCTTGTACTTGTAGAGCTCATAATTAAATCTGTCTTTTCCGTAATAATTGGTGTTCATAAAAACCTTGTCCAAGCCACTCTGCAGCTGAGTTCCTCATTTGGCATAAATTTAACCAAGGTGGGCCCTGTTACTACCTAATTCACTCCTAAGTTAGAAAAGTCTTAACTCACAAGTGTGACCTTGGATGCAAGCTCAGGTTGGGTGACACTGTCACCTCAATACTGAACCTCTCCTTTAGGCCATTTTTCAAACAAAGTTGACGGAGGTTTTCCTAATTAAATGAAAGTGACTAATTGATCAAGCGCGAGAGTTATTTGTGACATTCAGTGCAATAACAATATGAAATAGGAACTAAGGACTTGAACTTCAAATAAACCCAAGATAAAAGAAAGCTTTAAACATAAACTACGTTGATTAAATGATAAGACAATGCTTCAGTGAGATATTGCCAGAAAATAAGGAAGTATCAACAAGACAAATTATAAGTAATTTCCAACTAAGATAGTCTAATTGCAAAGTGAAAGATGATATAAATTAAAGACATATGCAACTTAGATTTGCTATGAAAAGATTAGGTGATTTATTCTCAAGCGGTGGTAAAAGCCATTATTGATTAGTGGTAAGAACCACTATTGATTTCTGTTGAATAGATATACTTTAAGGCTCATAAGGAAACTTATTGTTCTGCAATTAACAAGTATATAACATCAGAAATCAAATCAACATCCAGAATTTAAGCAATGCAGAATAGCCCAAAATGAATTATTGCTTAACAGCCTGGGTTATTTATGCTAAATCTTGAGTATGTAAATTATTTTTTGCTAGAATTGACTGCAGATTTTTATTAATGCAACCTAGAAGTCTGAATTGTTCTTTTATGCCCTGTACTTGAATTGCTAAAATCTGGATTGATTGCACAAGTGTGCAAATCTCAGATCTTAAGAAATTTAAAGTTTATTGCTAGGAAATAGATAACTTGAAAATTGATCGCATAAACTTAAAAAAATCGAATTCTAAAGACAATCTGCTTATTTAAACTTCAGATTTTACTTATTTAAATCTACCCCAAAGGATACTCAATGATTAAAAACAAGTAGATCTAGAGAATGAAATCTAATTAAAGCTTTTCTTTAGCAATCATAGATTTCACTTAAAATAGAAAAAGAAGATTTGATTTTCTTATAAATGGATGTGTTTCCGCCTAAAACACACTTCGACATGCGTAAGTCTCCCAATCGCTGTGTGTGTTCTTGATGGAAACTTATGAGTAGAGAAATGTAAATGATTGTAACAATGTTGTGCAAGTGGTCCTATAAATTTTAGTAAATTTTATGTCTCTCTTTGACTTAGGGAATTAAGGTGTTTGTTGCAAAGAAATGAACTATTCTAGATGTCTACCCCAAGAGACTATCTCCTTGGATTAGAGAGAGAAAGTCAGGTGCTCAAAATGGGAACACAAGGTCTGAGAGATCTCTTTTCTTTATCTGCAATAACCTTGTCGAATTCTTTCTGTATCGTCTGTGTTGATTTCACATTTCCCAGCGACATCACCTTTGATATTTCTTTGAACTTTGAAGTTTGAAGTTTTCAGATGACGCGACTTCTAATTCTGACTTTATGTTAATGTCCTGCAATGTGTTTTTCTTCTTTTTGTAGGGAAATGTCATAAACTTCTTTTCAACATTTAAGATAAAAGTCCCCTAATCCTAAAATTAGGTCACCGTCACTGCACCAAAAGGATTTAACTATGAATTGCGAGACGCTGGTATAATCTCCAATATTAAATTGTAAACTACTTATTTCATATTCTTTCGTATTCCAAAGGTCTAACTTTTCACCTATATTTGAGCAAGGGCGGTGTAGAGTAGCGTAGAGCGATGTGGAGGACGCGTGATGGGCATGGAAGGGTATGCGGGAGCTCTGCATAGGGACGTGGAAGATGGTGTTGGAACGGTGTGCAAAAGGAAGGATGTCTATGCGCGGTCTTCGTTGGGGAGGATTGAGCGCAGGCTACAAGGAATGATGCGAGGGAGCATGTGATAGGAGGGTGCTTTGGATGGAGTGGAGGCTCACAGAGGGATGACAATGGTGGTTTATGGGTAAGCAGGCTACCACTGTGCTTGGTAGATTTGCACACAGGAGTGATGTAGGAGCGGACTGCATAGGGTAGGAAAGATAACATGCGTGGATGGAAGTGAGGAGCGTCGGGGTGATGTCGAGGCGCGTGGTGGTGGAGTGGAGGGGAGAGTAGCCTGCAGGTGGACAATGTTTCACCAATTTTTTCTTTTGATGGTGATCCAACCCAACAACGGTTTCTATAATGTTTTTCCTCTTGTAGGTGAACGCTCGTCGTTTAACAAAAAAATTGAGCTTTATTGGTCAAAAACTTGAGGTGGTCAAAGACCCTATGGGAGAAACTTCTCAGCACCAATATCAATAGAATGCCCAAGAAGGGGCTCTGATACCAATGAAACGACAAAATCGTTTCTTACACAAATACCCAGTGCAAATAACGCAGATACTCCATGAAAGGAAAAATAATATATTATATGATTGATAAGATACTGATACTATTGCAATGAGAATACTGATTGTATAAATACTGTAATATCCCAAATTCAGATATTCAACAGTTTTCTACACTACGGCTCGCTTAAGCCTCCCGATGTACAATAATATTGAAAATAAATTTGCATTTGAAGTGCTGGGCAAATGGCCCTATTTTATAGCTAACTAGGGCAGACTATTTTATGATGATAGATCAACACTTACCACTGATAATCCGGCTTGATGATGCTCCAGAGAGAATATGCATGCAGTAAGAACTGATCTGGTGAAGAACTGATGCTCCTTGCCTCCAGCGATACCCCAGCAGCATGAACCCTCAATCAGCTAAAGGTGATGTTTTCAGTGAAGGAAGTGTCTGATGCAGGTGAGAATTTGCAGGAGTGGTAGTCGTCCCATGTCGGAGAGGATGCTTGACACATGCAGAAGTTCTGAGATCAGCCAGCATGCTAACGAATTGAATTGGAGGTTTAGTTGCTCACGCCCCCTGATTCCCAAAACTGCTAAGAACTGCTCCGGATGAGCAAACTGGAAGCTGATAATCATCGGGTGCTGGAGGATGATACCGATGATGAGAATGGTGCCAGTCTTCTTAAAATAAACAACGATCTGAGGACCCAATGAATGATTTGGGGTTTTCTAGCTAGAAACCCCCCTACGGCTGCACACGTGTCCCTGCAAACAATCTCTGATGGATACTGGATAACTGCCACTGGATGAATAAGTTGAAGAGCGGATGGTGAACCTGGATGGTTTACCCTGAATGAGACTCGGGCAGATATTTAACACCCAAAACCTCGTTAGTTGAGGATGCTTGACACATGGAGAAGTTTTGAGATCAACTAGCACGCTAGCGAATTGAATTGGAGGTTTAGCTCCTCACGCCCCCTAATTCCCAAAACTGCTAAGAACTGCTCCAGATCAGTAAATTGGAAGCTGATAATCATCGGGTACTGGAGGATGATACCAATGATGAGAATGGTGCCAGTATTCTTAAAATAAACGGAGATCTGAGGACCCAACGAATGATTTGGGGTTTTCTAGCTATAACCCCCCTACGGCCGCACACGTGTCCTTGCAAACAATCTCTGATGGAAACTGGATAACTGCAACTGGATGGATAAGTTGAAGAGCGGATGGTGAACCTAGATGGTTTACCTTGAATGAGACTCGGGCAGATATTTCACTCCCGAAACCTCGTTAGCTGAAGACGTCGTCTTCAACCCCAACTGCTGTGGCTGCATGCTGTGCTGCTACTCAAGAAGCTCCAAATCAATAATAATCATAAAGTGTCTTCTCCATTCACTTTATCTTTCTTTTATAACTTTCAACTGCGAAAACCCTAACTTTTGACCTAATTAGGTCACTTTAACTTATAATTTGTAGTTGACTTGCATGCATGCGCATGGAGACTTAATTGGGTGCATGCATGATGAAATTATGCTCAGATGTCATGCATGCAATTGGCCTTTGGCTCTGGTGGCCCTCTTCGACCCAATGGTGATATAATATTGATGCCCTAGATCTTCTGTAGATGGCATCGGTCTTTAGCTGATTCCCTGACTGTCAATACCCGCTCGAACCCACAGGAATCACATAGGTTAGCGGGTTGGTCCTCTATGCCTAGGCAGAAGAGGACATTACAGTCCTCCCCGCTTGAATTTGCTTGCCCTCAAGAAACTGTAGAGCTGGGTGCTGTAATACCTGTTCTGTCTCCTAAGTGGCCTCCTCCATAAGCAGATCTTTCCATTGAACCAAGTAGTCTTTGATGATCCTGTTCCTAATTTTTCGCTCTCGTACTTCTCGGATGCGCTCTGGAATCAGTATCAATTGCCCCACATCATCAAGGGGGGGCAGCTCGGAAGATGTAGCAATCTACTAGTCGACTACCTTCTTGAGGTTGGAGACATGAAATACGTTGTGAATCTTGCTTTCTAGGGGTAGTTCTAACTCATTAACTAACTCTCCAACCTTCCGGATTATCTTATATGGACCATAGAAGCGAGGTTTGTGTTTTTCCGCTCCTTTGTTTTTGAGAGATGACTGTCGGTAAGGTTGGAGGCGTAAATAAACGAAGTCTCCTACCTCAAAACTGCGCTCAACCCTGTGCCTGTCTGCATATATCTTTTGCTGATTCTGAGCAGCCTGTATGTTCTCCCTGAGTATCTTGAGGATATCTTGACCCTCCTGAATCCACTCTTTGGCCTTGGGGGCCCTGTTATTGCCAAATATCCAGTCTGCGAAAGTGGAAGCATCATACCCATACATAGCTCGTAAAGGGATCATCCCAATGGTCATATGGTGGGTGGTGTTGTAACAATGTTCACCCAGGTGTAGCCATTTGATCCATGTCCTCTGCTGACTTGCTACGTAATTTCTCAAGTAACCCTCAATCCACTTGTTGACAATCTCTATTTGCCCGTCACTCTGTGGATGATAACTTGTGCTCATGGCTAACTCGGTCCACACTAACCGAAAAAGCTCTTGCCAAAAGGCTCCTATGAATTTGCGGTCCCTGTCACTGACAATGGTCTTGGGCAACTCGTGGAGTCTAAATACCTCTCTGAAAAATAGTTCTGCTACCTGTGCTGCTGAATAATCTGAAGAAATAGTAAAGAAGTGAGAAAACTTGGTCAATCTGTCCACTACTATATACAAGCAGTCTCTGCCTTGAACCTTGGGCAACCCAGTACTAAAGTCCATAGAGATGCTCTCCCATTTTTGCTCAAGAATAGGTAAGGGATGTAGTAAACCAGCCGGGTGGGTGTGCTCTATTTTGTTTTGTTGGCACAAGTTGCACTCTCTCACATGTTGTATCATATCATACTTGAGGCCCTTCCATGAGAACCTTTCTCTAATCGGCCGGTAGGTCTTGAGAAACCCTTGATGCCCTGCTAATGGTGAATCGTGCGATGCCTATAAAATTTTCTTCTTAAGGGGAGATTCTGGAACCAAGAAGATCCTATTTTTGTAGTATATGATGTCATCAATTACCCTATACCTATCATCCTGAATCTGTCCATCCAATAGCACACAAGCAAACTTATCTTTGGAGTACTCAACCAAAAGATGAGATCTCCAATCTGATGAGATGCTCATAAGGGATAAAGTAGCGTGTTGCCTGGAAAGTGCATCGACCACTACATTGTTCTTTCCCTTTACGTACTCAATTTCGAAGTCATAGGCCTGAATCTTGCTTACCCATTTCTGTTGTCTCTCGTTTAGCTCTTTCTGCTCTAGGAAGTATTTCAATCTTTTGTGATCTGTCTTAACCTTGAACCTGGCACCCACTAAGTATTGCCTGAACTTGGTTAGCGCATGGAGGATGGCTAACATCTCTTTGTCATATATCGAATAGTGGCGCTCATAGTCTTTGAGCTTCCTGGTCTCAAATGCAATGGGGTGGTTGTTCTGAATCAAAACTGCTCCAATGCCCTCTCCTGAAGCATCACATTCTAACACGAAGGATTGAGAGAAGTCTGGTAAAGCTAATATTGTGCATGAACTCATTACCTTCTTCATTTTCTCGAATGTCTGTTGTGCTATCTCCGACCAACTGAATGCCCCCTTCTTGGTAAGATCTTTTAGGGGTGCGGTCATCTGTGAGAATCCACTGACATACTTCCTGTAGTAGGTGCAAAGGCCCAAAAAACCCTTCAGTTCTGTCACATTTTTAGGTGTAGGCCAATCCAAAATAGCCCGAATCTTCTTTAAGTGCACCCGGACCTCGTTGGTCCCTATCACATGCCCTAAGTACAACATCCCCTGCATGCCGAACTCACACTTGGACATTTTGGCATATAGTGAATGCTCCTGTAGAATGCCAAGTACTTCATCTGGATGTCTCAAATGCTTTTCCCAAGTTCTACTGTATATCAATATGTTGTCGAAGAATACCAGAATATATTTATGTAACTGCGTCCTGAAGATATGGTTCATGCATGACTGGAAGGTGGTTGGTGCACTAGTGAGTCCAAATGGCATCACTAGAAACTTATAATGTCCGTAGTGGCAACGAAAAGAGGTCTTTGGGACATCCCGTTCCCTGACCCGAATCTGATGGTACCCTGAGCGGAGAACAATTTTGGAAAAGTACTTTGCCCCTTGCAGTTCATCCATCAACTCATCAATCCTAGGGATGGGATACCTGTTCTTTATGGTCTTCTTGTTGAGCGCCCTGTAATCAATGCACATGCGTAGGGTTCCATCTTTTTGCTTCACCAATACTATTGAAGATGCAAAGGGTCTAGAGCTAGGTTTGATGTACCCTAGCTTGAGTAGTTCCTTGATTGTACTCTCTATGTCATCTTTATACCTTTTGGGATGTCTGTAGGGAGTGGTGATAACTGCTTGGGTCCCCTCTAACTCAATAATGTGCTTAAATCCCCTCATCTGGAGGTTGACCTGAAGGTAACCATACACTCTGCAACCCACTCTATATCTCCCTGTCGGAGTACTGCCTCGATCCTGTGTGATGTCACTGCTGTGGGAGGATAGGTATTCATCCCTCTCAATACTACCTTCTGTCCTTTTGCTCCTGTAAACTCCATCTCCATGGTCTCGTAGTTGGTGGAATACTTCTCTATGGAATACAGCCACTGAACTCCTAGTACCACATTCATGTCCGGTACATCTACCACATAGAATGTTTCTATCACTGTATAATTCCCAAGCATTACGTTTAATTTAGGAATCCTTTGACTACACTCCATGGTGTGACCTGCTGTTGCTACCGAAAACCCATCAAAGATCTCAGTCTGAATGTCTCTCTTTTTAACCCATGCAGCATCAATAAAGTTGTGGGATGCCCCACCATCTATCAGTACTCCCAGTCTGTGGCCCTGTATGGTACCTCTGATCCGAAGAGTGTGGAATCTAGGAACCCCTGTCATGGTAGCAATGGTACCTCCTGAGGCCTGTCCCTTAGCAACTGTATCTGTTGTCTCTCCTTGCTCCTGATCTTGGTAATCCTCATCCTCCTCACTGTCGGAATAAGCCTCTATCTAGTAGGCCTTTCCTTTTCTTGAACATCTATGACCTGGTATCCATGGTTCCTGGCAAGTGAAACATAACTTTTTTCTTCTAAGGTCCTGTTGGGTATCATTGTCCATCCATTCTTTCTGGAAGGGTTTCCTCTCTTTATCTTTAATAGGAAATTTGGTCTTGAGAGGAAACCTATTTTTGGGCATTGCATCTTGTAAGTCTCTAGTCCGGCTGATGGCATCTGCTAGGCTGGTGGGCCTATAAGACTTGACCCATCCCCGTAAGGGTTCAGTGAGAGCCTGAGTGAACAACATAATCAACCTGCTGTCTGATATAGCTATGACCATGACTGCTATCCTTTGAAACTTCGAAATAAATGCATCTGCACTACCTGTTTGCTTGAGCTGTGCCATTTCTCTATAGTGTACCTCCGGATCCTTCCGATCAAACCGCTCAATGAGCCTCTGTCTAAAATTTGGGTACGAGGTGATGGTGTTGTGACCCAGTGTCACTAACCCGTGGTACCACCACTCATGTGCTTCTCTGTCTAAATGCAAAGTAGCCAATTTAATGGCATCTGTCTCAATCATGGGGTTGAGCTGGAAGTAGGTATCCAACTTCTGCACCCAATTCTAGGCTGGGCCACCCCGGTTGCCCTCAAAGGTAGGGATAGTCAGTTTCCCTACGATGCTCTGTAACTCATTGTTCTGGGTGAATGGCCTATTATAACCTTTGGGTTTGTTCTTACTTTTGAAGTGGCAAAAGTCAGTGAAGGTCATGGTTGAATGGAAGTCATCTCCTAAAACTCTATACTCTCTCAGATAGGCACTCATGGATTCTTCTGGTTCTACTTGTGCTAGAGGCATTGTAGTTGGACTATCTAAGAATTGAGGCATGGTGGGTTGGAAAGGATTGTATATATGGGGATGGCTCTGCATGTTGGTATGTAGGTGCTCCCTACTATTGCTGGTGGATACCCTATCACTGTTGGGAAATAAGGGACTGTGTGGGGTGGGCCCATTTTTTGCAGTCATTTGCTTGAAGGTGCGCATCATTTCTTTTTGCCCAGTAGTGAGTTCTTTTATGGCTGATATAAGACTGTTGAAAGCTGTTTTATCATCCTCGATGATTGTTTCTTTGCCTTTTCCAAACTGATACTCTCTGTTTCCTAAATCTATGTCCTCTAACTCTTCTTCTCTATCTCTACACCTCTGTCTTTGGTAAGTAATGTTGTAAGGGTCTTCTGAATTCATTTATTATTTTGCATGCCCATAGCTGGCAAGGAAATTGGCTCTGATACCACTGAAATATCCCAGATGTGGATATTCAACTGTTTCCTACACTAGGGCTCGCTTAAGCCTCCCGATGTAAAATAATATTGAAAATAAATTTGCATGCAAAGTGCCGGGCAAATGGCCCTATTTTATAGCTAACTAGGGCAGAGAATTTTATGATGATAGATCAACACTTACCACTGATAATTCGGTTTGATGATGCTCCAGAGAGAATATGCATGCAGTAAGAACTCATCAGGTGAAGAATTGATGCTCCTTGCCTTTGATGATACCCTAGCAACATGAACCCTCAATCAGCTAAAGGTGACGTTGTCAGTGAAGGAAGTGTCTGATGCAGGTGAGAATTTGCAAGGGTGGTAGTCTTCCCGTGCCAGAGAGGATGCTTGACACATGCAGAAGTTCTGAGATCAACAAGCAGGCTAGCGAATTGAACTGAAGGTTTAGCTGCTCACGCTCCCTGATTCCCAAAACTGCTAAGAACTGCTCTGGATGAGCAAATTAGAAGCTGATAATCACCGAGTACTGGAGGATGATATCGATGATGAGAATGGTGCCAGTATTCTGAAGATAAACGGAGATCTGAGGACTCAACGAATGATTTGGGGTTTTCCAGCTAAAAACCCCCCTACGGCTGCACACATGTCCATGCAAACAATCTCTGATGGATACTGGATAACTGCAACTGGATGAATAAGTTGAAGAACGGATGGTGAACCTGGATGGTTTACCTTGAATGAGACTTGGGCAGATATTTCACTATCGAAACCCCATTCGCTGAAGACACGCCGTCTTCAACCCCAACTGCTGTGGCCGCACGCTGTGCTGCTACTCAAGAAGCTCCAAATCAATAATAATCACAAGTGTCTTCTACATTCACTTTATCTTTCTTTTATAACTTTCAACTGCGAAAACCCTAACTTTTGACCTCATTAGGTCACTTTAACTTCTAATTTGCAGTTGATTTGCATGGATGCGCATGGAGACTTAATCGGGTGCATGCATCATTAAATAATGCTCAGATGTCATGCATGCAGGTGGCCTTTGGCTCTGGTGGCCCTTTTCGACCCAATGGTGATATAATATTGATGCCCTAGATCTTCTGTAGATGGCATCAGTCTTCAGCTGATTCCCTGACTATCAATACCCGCTCGAACCCACATGAATCACATAGGTTAGCGGGTTGGTCCTCAATGCCTAGGCATAAGAGGACATTACAAATACGCATGCTAGGTGCCCTTTCGTAAAGAGGCATAACCTTTCATCAATTTGTCTCTTCATTAAGTATTAGTTTATTTAATTATTAATATTTATTAATGTTTATTTATTATATATTTTGTTCATTACATTCTGACCCGAACCTGTATTTCAAGGTTGTTCAGAAACATTCCCTGATCTTGGTCTTATATGTTGATGACTTGTTCCTTACTAGAGAGGATCAACTGATAACTTAGTGTAAGAGGGAGCTCACTTCATAATTTGAAATGAAAGATCTGGGTCTTATGCACTATTTTCTTGGTCTAGAGGTCCGGAAAAATCCAGATGAAATCTTCCTTTCATAAGGGAAGTATGCATTTAATGTATTGCGAAGATTTGGGTTGCAAGAGTGCAAACCCATGATCACACCTATGGTATCAAACCTGAAAAGGCTACATGGCTCAACTTCTTATTCAAAGTCAGTGGATCCTACCTTGTATCGTGAACTTATTGGATCATTGATGTACTTAGTACATACTTGACCAGCTATATGCTATGCAGTGAGTGCACTGAGTCAATTTACGTCTAAGCCTAAGCACATACATTAGGTAGCTACGAAACATGTGCTTAGATAGCTAAGGGGCACTATTGCTTATGGGCTCATATACACTTCCAACAATGGAGTGATGTTACTTGGTTATGTTGACCCTAATTGGGCTGGCAAGTGGAGTGGACTAGAAGAGAACATCTGGGTATTGCTTCAGTATGGGATCAACTATAATCTCCCGGTCCAATAGGACGCAGGGCTCTATAGCCCAAAGCACATTAGAAGCTGAATATATAGTAGCCAGTGATGCCTGCCGAGAAGCAGTGTGGCTTAGCAAGTTTCTTGCTGACTGGTTTGGTGAGAAGATGGAGCCAACTATTATCCATTGTCATAACTAGAGTTGCATGAAGCTGTCAGAGAATCCAGTGTTTCATGATAGATCGAAGCATATTGAGATGAAGTATCACTTCATCAGAGATATGGTCCAGAGAGGTGCCATGAGACTTCAGTACATTCGTACAGATGAGTAGATAGTAGATGTGTTGACTAAGCCTTTATCCTTGACAAAGTTTCTTTACTTCGAGACAAGATTGGTATTGCAGAGAATGCCTCTCTCGCTGAGAAGGAGTGTTGATTTTCAGTAGCATCAAGAGCCATTCTCTAGGAGAATGGAGGCACCTGGTCAGTTACTAAGAATATTATTCAGCCTGAGGCTGAGGCACCAGGTCAGTTACCAGGAAGATGTTCAGTTTGGGGCTAAGGCACTTGGTCTGTTACTAAGATGTTGACTTTGGTCAACTTGATTCAGTCGAGGGTTGAGGCACTTGGTCAGTTACCAGGCCAACACAAGAGCTCTAGACTGGGTTTGTTGAAATACCGAGAGAGGGGTGAATCAGTATTTGCACAATATAAAATTTTTAATCAAAAGCAAGTTGCTGATCACCAATCTCAGCATATCATCAATGTGTATGAAAATAACAAGCTGTACAGTACACAATAATTTTTGATGTGGAAACCCAAGTCCTGGGGGTAAAATATCGGAAGCCTTTTTAAAATGGTTTTCCAGAAATAACTAGAAGGAGGCAACAATCCTGTAATGTCCCCCTCTAATTAAGCACCAAAACACTTGCTAACCTACTTAATTCCCATAGGTTCGAGCGGGTATTGCATAGGAGGGAATTGACTGAGGATATTTGGTACTTAGAACAGATTGGGACATTCATTCAATATTAAAGTCTTAGTCAAATAAAAGAAACCTTATTTCTTTAGGCTTAAAAGTCAACATCAAATTAGAATTGCATGCATGCAAAAGTGAAGCATAAACCCTAAAAGTGACATGCAAACCCTAAAAGTGCATGAGGCTCTATTTAAGAAGGGTTATTGGACTAAAGGAGCTATCTATTATTATTATTATTGTTGATTTGGAGCATTTGAGTAGCAGCACAGCGTGCAGCCGCTACAGTTGGGCTTGAAGACGATGTCCTCAGCTAACGAGGGTTTGACAGTGAAATATCTTCCCTAGTCTCCTTTAGGGTAGGCCATTTAGGTCCACCATCAGCTTTCATCCTTATTTCATTCATACACAACGATTTGACATCCACTGAAAGATTGTTTGCAGGAGCACGTGTGCCGCAAGGGGTTCTAGCTGGAAAACCCCAAAGTACTTGCTGAGTCTCTAAATATTTGTTTATCTTCCGTATAGTGGCATCATTTCATCAGTAGGGAAACTCTACTACATTGTGTGATCAATAGCTTCTAATTTGCTCATCCGGAGCAGTTATCGACAGTTTTGTGTGGTTGGGGGCATGAGCAGCTCAACAGGGGAACCAATTCGCTAGCCTGCTTAGAGGGGTCAGAATCTCTGCATGCTCCAGTCATTCTCTCCGCCATGGGAAGATCTACATCTCGATAATTCTCAGCCCCATCAGACAGCACCTTCACCAAAAACGTCACCTTTTGCTGAGGAGGGGGTTTCGTGCTGTCGGGTGGTAACACCGAGAAGGAAGCAATATTACTTCACCAGCTCAATTTTATCTGCATGCGTCTCATCTTTGGAGCATCTTTAGCTTGATTATCAGTGGTAAGTGTTTGGAGTAAGCTATCTACCCAACGATTTGCACCGAGGCCCACTCCACGTTGTCTAGTGATAACTTACTCCTTTACCTTTCCGTGAGACCGAGATCCACTCGGTTTTGCTTCTTACATCTTGATAAATAAAATCTTATTGCTACTTAGAAACTCAGGAAAAACCAAGTAAAGATTTATCTTTATCACTTTGAATTTAGTTTTTTCTTTATGTTTATATGTCAAGATGAAATAAAATAGTAAAGATAAATCTTTAAATCCCATGTTATAAACATCATTTACTCAAATCTTAATTTCCAGTGAAATTTTTTTCCTTAGTTTATAAGACTTTTGTTATCACAGATCCTGTACTCCAATATGGACAACAATGGTGAGCTTAAACTATATCACTTTGTAATCATGGTAACTTTTACTTATGATATTTCTCTCTTAGTTGCCTTCATTCCATTCCCTCTGCTACATCAATCTAGCATCTTTGGTTTTGTGCTTGGCATACTGAGCATTGCATGTATATTAGCTGGTTACGTAACCATGATATGATCATATGTGCCACGATCCCAACTAATTTTTAGTAATAGAGGTGTACATTAAAAAATTACAGCGACAGATACATTGGATCATATGCATACCATAAAGATTATGATAATTTGATATCGATCAACAGGAATAAAATATACTAGATATTATGATAATTTGATATCAACAGTAGAGTGAGCTCATCTCCAATTTACTTTAATATCAGTGTTCTCCTCTTCTTCATTGTAGCCAAAATCTACAACAAAACCATTCACTCTACAAGCTTTTGGCTTAGCAGATGAATAGACAGCAAAATCTCCATAGCCTTTAACTTCAACTCTTTTTGCAGTGATCCACCAGAGTTCAACATATTCAAAAGTCTGATCGACGCCCACTGAAGTTGATCATTGATCTTGTAGACAGGAATCATTGTGAAAATTTCCCATTCTAAAGGTTTGAGCCATACGGCTAAATTGTCTACAAATTTGACTATAGACAACGTTTTGGCTTACGCAACATACACAACAAAATCTTCAATTCCAGTAACGGAGACCTTTGTTTGTGAGCTTTGTGACCATTCCACATCCACGGGACAGGTGGACATAAAGGAGAGCTTGGGATTGTTAAAGGTTGTCGCTCGGTTCCGTCTTTGTTCTCTATCCCATTCACCTCCCTGGCAGTTGAATGCTCCCACATCATCGAAATACTTAAACAATAAAACAAAATCCAAAGAAAGTAAATTTTGAGATGTATTGTTTCAGATTTGATGGACCTGGTAATTAAATAAGCTACCTTGTTTAAATTCCAAATTTTGAGGATATGGAAATTAGGTTTGTTGAGCAGATTGTGAAACAGGTTGTCTTGAGTGGGGATAGAAAACTGGCAGCATCGAAGAATTGTATCATCTGGCAAAACAAGATTTTTAAGAATCTGAAAATTATATTGGCCCATACAATCACTCACATACACAACCCCTCCACAAATAGCATGAGCAACCACATGGAATTCAACACTTACTTACCTGCGTAGTCTGAAACATATCAGGTGGATCTCCCTTTCATAGAAGGGTAATAAGCTTTTACTTATCAAGATGTAAGAAGTAGAATCTAGTGGATATCCGTCTTACGGAAAGGTAACAGAGTAAGCTATCACTAGACGGCGTGGAGTGGGCCTCGGTGCAAATCGTCGGGTAGATAGCTTACTCCTAAGTGTTTACCTTCTTTCCAAAAATCTTTGCCCTAGCTCAACTATAATTTAGGGCCATTTGATCGACACCTTGCATGCAAATTTTTATTCAGTATTCTTGCACATTTTGAGAGTACAAGTAAGCCCTAGAATAGTGAAACAATAGAATATCAATATTTGGGATATTACAGTGGTATCCAAGCATGTTCCTTGCCAGCTGTGGGCTTGAACATGAGAAGTAGATGAATACAGAAGAAGACCCTTTTGTAACCTATAGGAGAAGGAAGAGTAGGTACACTGAGGGGCAGGAATTTGAGGATATTCAGTTAGAAGATACCAACTGAGATATTGACAGAGGTAAAGGCACAGGAGAAGAGAAAGAGAGGATGGAGTTTCGTAGCTTAGTAAACGCATTGCATGACCCAGCCAAAGGGAAAATGGAAGTATTGCATGCAATAAACATATTGGCTTCGAAACCAGAAACAGGTCATAGCAGTATACCTCTCTCACAAGTAGATAGAGGGTCTACAAGCAGTGGTGGGAAGCATGCATACATTAATATGCAAAACACACCCCACATATATAACAAACCTTCTAGTAGACCTACTATGCCTCACTTCCTGGCAGATGTAGTAGTAGGACCAGTCATGCCAGTAGAACCTAGTGAACCATTTGGAGCCTACATACAGGAATACAGAGATTTGGGGGATGAGGACCATGCAGCCATGTCTTTCTTAGACTTCTGCAATAGGAACCGACCCAGGAATTTCAACAGAGAGTTTAATCAGAATTATGAGTTGCAGAAAACCTTGGGTAGATTGACCATACCAAACTTTGACGGGGCTCGGGAGGTTCAACGAGAATATGGGTTCAGAAGTTGGATACTTCCAACTCAACCACATGACAGAGACAAATGCCATTAAATTGGCTACACTACACCTGGACTGAGAGGCTCATGAGTGGTGTTAACAAAGGCTAGTGACATTGGGTCACAACACCATTATTTCCTACAGTGAGTTCGCACAGAAGCTCATGGAGCGATTTGACAGGAAGGACCCGAAGATACACTTCAGAGAGTTGGCTCAACTCAAACAGATTGGTAGTGCTGAGGCCTTCATCTCAGTGTTTCAGAGAGTCGCTGTTATGGTGACAGATGTGTCAAAGAGGAGGTTGATTATCCTGTTTTCAGAGGCCTTGACAGAACCTTTACGGGGGTGGGTGAATTCCTACAAACCATCTATTCTACAGCATGCAATCAACCGAGCCAAAGACTTACAAGATTCAGTTCCGAAGAACAGGTTTCCACTTAAGACAAACTTTTCGGAAAAAGACAAAGACCGAAATCCTTTTCAACAGGAAGGGCCAAGGAAAAATTGGTTGGACGATGACACGAAGAAAGATTTGAGAAGGAAAAAGTTATGTTTCACTTGTTAGGAACCATGGGTTTCGTGCCACATGTGCTCAGGAAAGGCCAAGGCCCATTATATTGAGGTCTATTTAGATAGTGAAGGGGAAGAATTCGAGCAGGAAACAACAGAGGAATTGCGGGTAGCAGAGGAGTCACTCTAGAGAGATACACCAGAGGGAGTTATTGCTACATTATTCGGAGTACCTAGGTTTCATACTCCCAGGGTCAGAGGAGTAGTACAGGGCCACAGGGTAGGAGTGTTGATTGATGGGGGAGCAACCCACAATTTCATTGATGCAGCATGGGTGGCTAAGAGGGGTATTCCAACAAAGAAGTTTGAGGGATTCACTGTAGCAGTAGCAGGAAATACTAGAATGGAGTTCAACTATTAGATTCCTAAACTGGTATTTGGTGTCCAAATGTGGTATTAGGTGTCTAATGGCTTTATTCAATAGGAAAATATACTACAGACTACAGGGCAATGGAAATGGAATTCCAGGGACCAGATGGAAAACAGGTAGTTTTGAAGGGCATGAATACTTATCCCCCCAAACCAGTATCATCATAGAGAATGGAGGCCGTATTTAGATAGAGTGACATAGAATGGTCAATAGAGTGCTTGGTTACTTTTAGAAAACCTCTAGAGAACAACACCCAACATCCAACAAATATTCAAGCACTATTGCAAAAACATGAGAAGGTATTTTTGGGATCTTCCAGCAGGTAGACCACCAGATAGGGGATTTGAGCATATTATTGAGTTGGAGGAGGGGACACAAGCAGTCATGACCACTCCATACATACATCCCAAGAGATACAAGGATGAGATCGAAAAGACTCATCATTACAGCTTGGGGCATTTAGCTGGGAAACCCTAATCATTCACCAGGACTTTGGATCACTATATTTCTTCCGCATGCACCCTGCATCCTCACTGATAGGATTACTCTACTGCATTCGGTGATTATCAGCCAGCAGATTGTCCATCAGGGGCTTTGTGTAAAATCTGGGTATGAGGTGAGGGTGTTGTGACCCAGTGTCACTAACCCGTGGTACCACCACTCATGTGTTTCTCTATCCAAATGCAAAGTAGCCAGTTTAATGGCATTTGTCCCAATCATGGGGTTGAGCTGGAAGTATGTATCCAACTTCTGCACCCAATTCCTGGCTGGGCCACCCCGGCTGCCCTCAAAGGTAGGGATAGTCAGTTTCCCTACGGTGCGCTGTAACTCATAGTTCTGGGTGAAAGGTCTATTGTAAGCTTTGGGTTTGTTCGTACTTTTAAAGTGGCAGAAGTCAGTGAAGGTCATGGTTGAATGGAAGTCCTCTCCTAAAGCCCTATATTCTTTGAGATAGGCACTCATGGGTTCTTCTGGTTCTGCTTGTGCTAGAGGCACTACAGCTGGACTATCTAAGAATTGAGGCATGGTAGGTCGGAAAGGCTTGTATATATGGGGATGGCTTTGCATGTTGGTATGTAAGTGCTCCCTACTACTGCTGGTGGAAACCCTATCACTGTTGGGAAATAAGGGACTATGTGGGGTGGATCCATTCTTCTCAATCATTTTGCCTGAAGGTGCTCATCATTTATTTTTGCCCAGTAGTGAGTTCTTTTATTGCTGATATGAGACTATTGAAAGCTGTTTTATCATCATCGACCATTGTTTCTTTGCCTTTTTCAAACTGATACTCTCTGTTCCCCAAATCTATGTCCTCTAACTCCTCTTCTCTGTCTCTGTACCTCCGTCTCCTGTGAGTAATGTTGTATGGGTTTCCTGAATTCATTTATAGTTTTTGCATGCCCACAGCTGGCAATGAAAATAGCTCTGATAGCACTGTAATATCCCAAACTGGTATTTTTCTTGTTATGTGTGTACTGTAGATGGCTAATAGACTTATGCCTCAATAAAATAGGAAAGCAAACCCCGTTCTTTGCATGCATGCAGATCTGTGCCCTAGAAAATACTGGGATGCTATAAAATAGGAGAAGTCAATCCATGTATATACCAGTATATAGATCTGCTGATGGTGAAGAGGATGGTCCCTGCATGCAAGGATTCCGACAGAGGAATAGGGAGATAAACCAAATCCTCCTCCACAGGTGAATGCGCCCTCCTCTCAAGCTGTAGATGCTCCGTAATAAATAAGCCGCTACTGAAGGCCCGGATGAGGTGCAATAGGGTTATAGTACCCCTCTGACAGTGATGGAAGCAGCATGCAGAAGAAATGGTGGCTCAATAGCCCAAAACGTGAATGTCCTCCTCAAATCAATTCGCCCATGCAGAATAATGTCTTCCAAAAAGGGGGCATTGTTGATAACTTGCTTGATACTCAAGCTGAATGACCCTTCTTCCAGGGGAAGGGTAATGAAGGTGCTCTGAGATGAATCGAGGTAGCATGCGGAAGTTTCGACCTTTGTAGATAAGAAAACGAATTGCTTTGTCTCTGACCACGGTACCACGGTCTAATTGTGGAACCCTTCGGCTGGATGAATAATCAACCTCCCGAAATAACTGCTGAATGTAACCTGATGATGAACTAGTGTTGAACCTGGATGAGCCAACCTGATGATGAACTAGGGCAGATAGATTTCGCTGCCGAAATACACCAGTTAGCTGAGTGTGCACTCAACTCCAACTCAGGTCGCCGAGCTCTCCAATTCGACTCCACAAATCAATAATCACAAAAGTGTCTTCTCCATTCACTTTATCTTTCTTTTATAACTTTCAACTGCGAAAACCCTAACTTTTGACCTAATTAGGTCACTCTAACTTCTAATTTGCAGTTGACTTGCATGCATGCGCATGGAGACTTAATCAGGTGCATGCATCATTAAATAATGCTCAGA
Organism: Pseudotsuga menziesii; assembly: GCA_001517045.1. NCBI lineage: Eukaryota > Viridiplantae > Streptophyta > Pinopsida > Pinales > Pinaceae > Pseudotsuga > Pseudotsuga menziesii. Next base: position 144,991 of record LPNX010992356.1, read on the forward strand.
TGTCATGCATGCAGGTGGCCTTTGGCTTTGGTGGCCCTCTTCGACCCAATGGTGATATAATATTGATGCCCTAGATCTTCTGTATATGGCATTAGTCTTTGGCTGATTCCTTGACTGTCAGTACCCGCTCGAACCTATAGGAATCACATAGGTTAGCGGGTCGGTCCTCAATGCCTAAGCAAAGGAGGAATCAGACTCGCTCTGATACCAATGTAATATTTGTATCCGGATATTCTCAAAGATTAGTCAAGGGAATAATCAACCAATGGAAAATAACTCCATATTGAAAATATAAAATGAATATTGAAGATGAATGATGATGATTTACAATTACATTGGTAGGGCTTAATATAAGCCTTATCACGCCTTTTCAAATGAAAGGGTACATGTCTTTACTTTTTTTCTAATTAATTAATTAATCTTTTATAATTAGTTAATACACTCCTATGCTACAATGCATCTTGACGTAATATCGAGTCCCATTGTTTTTCCAACCTGCTGACTCTAATATAATTTCTTTTGTGTTTGGTCCTTTCATTCTTTGGTAGGCATTTGTGTGATTCCCTTCATTCTTGATCACATCATACTCAGCAATGTGTTCATCTAGAGTCTAAAGGGATTGATCTGTTGACTTCATTTTCTTTGACAATCCATCACAATTAACACATTCTACATCTAGCTGAAAGGTGGTTATTTGGTGAGCAGTCCAAGCTATTATAGAGCAATATTGCAAAAATCGTGAAGGGAAATAAGTGAATAACTTGACAAGTGTTTGAAAAAATTGGGAAAACATCAGGCAAAATAAAAAAAATAGGCATAAAATGAAAGTCGTCTTTTTATTATTATATACATTACTAATTAACTAGCAAATCACTTATTAATTGACAATTCCGGTAGCACTGATATAGTTGATAAGATAAGATAGTTCTGTTAATGTCCAACAAATGACCACAAAAGTAGCTCAATGAGACTGCGTGGTACCAGGAAATCAATACAATGTGAGAGCCTTAAGGCAGCTCCTACAAAGGAGTAAAGTTTTTGGTTTATTTCATCATAGTGTGTCAGAGCAGCAGATGTAACTCAGTCCTAAGCTGTACCATAATCTGCATTTATTTATTTACTAAAATGGCCATATTTTTATTGTTTACAGGGCCCAGCTTCAGCTTATATGGTAGAGATGGCTGAGCTAGAAAGGGTAAGTTTCCTTATATTCATTCATCTTCTTTATTTTTATTTTGGACAAAGTGTTGCTGTGGAAGATCAATTACCAATATTCTTAGATGAAGATAAAGAAATTGTAAATTTCATACCACCGGTTGACATCATTGGGCAAGGTGAACTGAATACTGAAAACAGATGGTGAACTTGTCCTGTATGGAAAGAACATGAATGAAATCCATCCATTTTTGGTAATCCAAAGATTCTCAGGATTGATGCTCTAGTAAGAACTACTCTGCCTTATTACTCTGCCAGTGCCTTTTGACATATTGGTTTGATATGAGGTAGTCAGCTATCGTATACATATACCAGAATGCATGAAGCAGGTAATAAAAATAGTGATGAGAAAAATGAAAGACATCAGTTTTAGTTAATCTGAGGGGCAATGCCTCTATTCTCTATATAAAAAAATGGGCGCCTGGTAGGTGTGGAGTCTCTAACATACATTAAATTAACAAGGAACTGGTGACCTTATTCGACCCAATGCATGTACTTTGCAAAAAGACCAAATGCACGTGGAAGCTGAGTAAAAAATATGTCAATTTGCCTTTTTTGTTTATCTATTTTGTTTTAACTTATTTTATTGGGCTGCACAAAGCTGCAATTGACATATATAGCTTATTGGGATTGTTTTGCAAACTTTTATTGATTAATGTTTACTAAATAACATATTGCAGATAAGATTTTCCTGATGATCTTATGATGTTTCCTGTTTTTAGTTGTTCCGTTTAAGCATAGCAGAAGCACTTGGGTTTCTGGATATATTTACTGCAATGGATCCTGATCACAGGTACTATTGATTTTGTAACCATATTGAGTTAATTTAGGGAACATTTACTACATCAAGCTCTTCTACGACTCCATGCCTTCATAATAATTCGGAATTCCTTTTGTTTTCCTTTCTCCTAATTTCTTGAGGCTACCGATATATATTCAAATTGAAAGCTAACATCATGAATGAAGGTGTAATGTAGCTTTGAAAGATAGATTTACAAAAGGTCTGTATGGGTCCTAGGTATGTATCCATATTTTTGGTTAGGTATGTGTTATCCATAATTTGAAAGAATTGTTGAAGGGGATTTGTTGGGTTGGTGAAAGTGGGGTGTTGTTTTTTTTTCTCAGAAAAAATCGTAATTTTATTATATAATAATATAATAAAATTACATTCCATAAATGTGTATTCACATTTCCTTTGGAAAGATCCTAAACAGTAGTTCATACAATAACCTGCTCCTTTATAAAACTGCAACATAAGTCCCAAAACAGGAACTCACATAAATAACCAGAACAACCTCAAAATATCTTCAATACATACCAAAAAAAACTCATCATAACGGTCTCTGATATCTTGAAAATTAGGACTGGCCATCCAGCACAAACACTAATAAAAAGGGGCATGAATGATGATAGTAATCAGACGTATGACCATCTGCTTGCTTCTGCATGTGCCAAACTCCTGAATCGAAATCTAAACCAGCTTTTGGGATACCATCAGCAACCCATATTTCTCTCTGAAAACATGGTGAAATAAATATTGTTAAATGCTGTTCTAGCAAGTTGAAACTTTTCAAATATAGGAATCAAAGTGAAATTTTCCAGATAGTTAGTTCTATTCTTCCAGTTATTTAGAACAAGGGAATCTCCAAAATATTGAATTTTTTGAGCACCTTTTACAGCTGATAACATTATCACCAGCTTCAAGCTCAAAAGTTCAGCTAAATTATTTGTGCCTCTGCCCAAACCAGCTTTGAACTTTAAAACATGCTCATCCGATAAATATTAACACCTTCTGTGCCACAGATCAGAGGATCCCATGGACATGCTCCATCAAAGTAAGCCCATGCTCCACTTTTGTCAATCAGTTCCCGTCTAATCAATCTAAAATGTTTTCCTCTGTATACTGATAAAACCATTCAAGGATATTGAAAATCGGCCGAGTCCGAGTCCGAGTTGGCCAAGTTGACCCTCGACCGAGCTGACTCAGCCTGCAACTCGGCTTGGGTGGCCGATTTGAAACTGAGTCGGCCGAGTTGGGGTCCGAGTTGGGTCAGTCGATTCAGCTGTGGCAGACACCCATATGCATGCAAACTCCAAAAAAACACGTTTATCTTTTATTTTTAAGATTTTTCTTATTCTAACCCTAACCTAAGCCCATAAGATGACCCCCTGCTCCTCTATTTGCCTCACACTTCTGCTGTAAGATGTTTGTGAGCATTTGGTATTATTGTTGTTTGGATTCATGGAGGCTTGGACGACGTCCAGTAGTGAAGAACAATCAACATGATTAGAGGAGTTGGACTGTTGGAAACTGGTTTTTTGCTACCTAGATGTATGTTAGCTGCCAACTAGCCACTGTTTCTTTTTTTTTCCATAGTTGCATGGGTACCGCTCCCGGGATTTTGGCAACCCGTACCCGGCGTTTCCCCGCTCCTAGGAGCTTGGGAGATGGTACAAAACGTCCTCTTTTTTATGGGAGCTTCTTTGGGAACTTGGGAGCTTTTCGGGAGCTTTTTGGGAACTTGCTTTTGCCGCTCCCTTTTTATTGGGAGCTTCTATAAGTTCCTGACCCTATGGAGGCCAAAATCATAAGAAAAGTGTTGAAAATCAATCGAATGATTGAAGTTTATTGTGCCAGGAAATCACCAGTAATAAAAATTTCAATTGAATCTATCAATAATGCCATTTTTTATTTATTTCAAGATTATGTAAATAAAGAGGGCCCACACCTCTTAAATGTTTAGATCCATTCACACTCAAAATATATGTTTCAAGTGTACTTAAGTGAATACAAATTGATCTTTTACAATACTAAGATATTGAAAAACTTTAATTTATATATCAAATGATTATAGCTAGCTTACCACTGGCTGATATAGCAATTTAGGATCATAAACCATATTAAACTCAAGATAACAAAAAATTTGAAAGTTTGTTAGTTGAACTTAAAACAATCAACTTCATTCACATTAGAAGTAAGTATTAACCATAAAAAAATGCAGAGGCACCCAAAGACTAAGCACTCTTAGGAGCAATAATATAGGTGGAGTTGGAACAAGGAATTAGAAAAATATTGAATCTTATGATTTATGAAGCTATTGGTGCTTTGTACACATATATGCAACCTGCCTTTAGAAACTCATACAATGAGGTTTGTATAATCTGGACCTAGAGGAGTGAACACATTTAATAAGACTGAATTTCATGACACTACTAGATGATTAAGAGGATAAAATAGTTTAAGCTATGAAATTAATCAATTATGTTTTTTTTTTAACTTTATTTTCTTAAAATATATTTAAAAAAATTAATATATATTATTGCTGCTCCCAACCCTACGTTTCCTGCAAATTTGGGCGAAGCTTCTAGCTGTATCAGATACTTGTGTTCGGGTACACAACGTACCCGTGTTCCAGAAACTTGTGCAACATAGTTTTTTTCTCATTAAATTGACAAATATCAGTCTTGTTTTCTATTGTTTGCTGCCAAAATCATAAGATTTTTTTCTTTTTTGCATGTTTAGATTTGCTTTGCATTCAGATTTTAGATTGGCCCCAAAAGGAAAAGATCAGGCATGGATCCATGCTGATGTCATTGAAGGGAAATTCTATTGCAAGTATTGCAACAAATGGACTAAAGTAGAAAACATTAATAGACTTAAACAACAGTTGGCTACTATTAGAGGAAATATTGTCCCATGGGGAGCTGATTTAGAGTTGATTGGAGAGATTAGTTTGGAGTTGCAACAACAGTGTGATAAATTTGAAGAGGAGAAGGCTAAACAAAATGAGATGTATGATCATTGACATATGATGTAGTGGCCTAACCTTGAACTCATAATGGAGGGACGCGACAGATTGTGACGACAGTGGAAACGTCAGGGAAGAGGGGCACGTGCGAAGATCAGGGGTCGCAGAAGAAAAGGAAGCAACGGGGAGTATGAAGTTGGAGGTGTGAGCAGGTGCGGGGATGGAAGAGCGCAACAATATGAGATGTGCGGGGGTTGGAGGCTATGGCGGCGCGTGAGGATGAGAGGGGAGCCAACGTGATGAAGGACACATACAACGGAATGGGATGCGAGATGAGTGCAGGTGGCGACTGGATATGGTGGTAGACGATGATGGATGGAGGATTTGGATGACAATGACAAGAGTTGTAGGCGTCATACTAGAGCTCTCATACCAGTGAAGCACAAAAACCAGAAGCTAAAAACAAAAAAAAATGATTTTGATAAAATATTTTTTTATAAAAAGTTCCGATGATAAATTACGAGTGTTAGATCTAAGCTTAAGATATCTATTAAAGCGCTTTTGATCTAACATGTAAACAAGCCTAGACTTCTTATAATAATCTTTTAAAGAAATCTAAGCTTGTAAGAAAAGTAACCAAAGAGAAAGATTGAATTTTTATGAGATGGGGGAGAATGTAGAATTTTCTTAAGTTTCCAGCCATCGGTTTCAAGTAAAAAATTTGTCATAGTTTATTTCAATCTCAGAAAACTTGTTGGAAATAAACATAAATTTTACTAACTTAAAACACTGCTGTAAATTAAATCTTTCACAGACAGAAAGTAAATATTCAGCACTTCATTCACACACATAGTACTCACAAATTTCAGCCAAATGGCCCTGGAAAAACCCACTAGGGAAAAACCAGTCAGAGAGAGAGTATTTTTATTTTTCAGGAGAAGTTTATTATTTACAGCAATACACAAAAAATATCAAATTTTTGTCTTGATTTGCGTGTCGTGCAGCAAAATTCAAACTCTGATTTTTTCTTGTTTTGCCTCGATTTCCGTGCCACTGTACGGACTATACAGGCCTCAAAATCCGTGCCCCCAATTTTTTTCTCGTAAACTGTGCCCAGAAATTTGCCTCGAAAATCGTGCTCGCTGCCTCGAAAACCGTACCATACGGACTGTACGGACCAGCAATAAATGTTGCTGTCTTCTCCTCGATTTTTGTGCCCTCTTTGCTGCCGTCCTTTCCCTCAATTTGCGTGCTGCAAAATTTTTCCTCTTGCTCAGAAAAAATAAAAACTTGCTCTTTTCTCTCTCTCAGCTCTCTCTTCTCGCTTTAATCTACAAAAGTAAGGCAAAATGGCTTTCCCATGCCTTTTTGAGAAAACCCTAAGGTGAGTCTAATCTAACGGTGGAGATTGGATTAGATCAAGGGCTGAAATTAAATGCTCATATTTTATTTCTAAAATATTAATTTCACTCACCCACTTAAATTTTTCAAAAAGTTACTTTAATGGTCTAAAGTCAAATTAAATGCTTTTACTTAAGTCATTTAATGCAAGGGTCACTTTATGTCCCCTCTCTAAGTGACTGAGGCAAAAGTCACTAGGGGAACACTTCCCTAGGTACAAAACTCACACTCCCTCTTACCAAGGAAGGTGTTTTGCACCACTCCCAACTTGTCTCTAAAGAAGACAAACCCGCCTCTCCTCAAAGACTTCGTCAGTATGTCTGCTACCTGCGCATCACTGCCCCTCTTTGAAGATAGTCTCGGATGAAATGATACCTGATCTCAATGTGCTTTGACCTGTCATGGAAAATTGGAATCTCAGAGAGCTGGATGCAACTCTGATTGTCACAGTAAATAACCGTAGGCCTAAGCTCCTGACCAAATAGATTCACCTGCAACTTGTGAAGCCACAAGGCCTTGCAGCTGGCCAAACTGGCTGCCATGTACTCAGCCTCTGCAATACTCAATGCAACGGACTTCTGCTTTTGACTGAACCACGACACTGCTGCCGAGCCCAAACTTAAACAACATCCGGAAGTGCTCTTCCGGTCTGCCACACTGCCTGCCCAATTTGAATCTGTATAGCCAACCAATCTGATCCTCTCTGACCTCCTGTAGTCCAAACCAAAATCCACTGTCCTTGAAAGATAGCGCAACACATGTTTTGCAGCGACCTAATGCACACTCCTAGGCTCAACCATGAACTGGCTAAGAGTGTTCACTGAGTGTTCACTGCAAACACAAATCTGGTCGAGTGTTGACCAGATACATCAATGACCCAATAAGCTGACGGTATAAAGTAGGATCCTCCAACTCTCCCTCAGAAGCATGAGGCTTGTTCCAGTTGGTGATCATAGGTGTCGACATAGGCCTGCAATCCTCCATCTTGAATCTCCTCAAAATATCAATCGCATACTTTCCCTTCCCCAGGAAAATATGTCCAGGCTCCTACCAAATCTCGAATCCCAAAAAATAATGCATTAACCCAATATCAGTCATCTCGTACTCTACTACAAGATCCTTCTTGCAAGCTGCAATGGGTCTCTCTCTCCCTGTGATAAACAAGTCATCAACATATAGCAGAAGAACAAGTGGATCATCTCCAACCATGATGAAGTAGAGATTCGGATCTGCTTCACTCTTCTGAAACCCCATACTCAACAAGTAAGAATCAATCCTAGATTACCAAGCTCTTGGGGCTTGCTTCAGCTCGTAAAGGGCGTTCTTCAACATGCATACATGTGTCTTTCTGTCATGTATCTCAAAGCCCTGAGGCTGCTCAATGTAAATCTCCTCCTGTATGATCCCATTGAGAAATGCGGTCTTCACATCCATCTGATAGATCTTCCAACCCATTTTCGCCGCAATGGAAATCAATGCCTTGATAGACCTATAACGAGCTTCCGGCGCAAAAGTCTCATCATAATCAATGCGCTCAACATGTGAAAACCCCCGCGCTACAAACCTGGCTTTGTACTTCTCCACACTCCCATCTGCCGCATGCTTCAGCTTGTAAAGCCAACGAGAAGTCACCACTGACTTCCCCACCGGTCTCAGAACAATCTCCCATACATCATTCTTCATGATGGAATGGTACTCATCCATCATGGCATCTCTCCATACCGAATGCTGGGAGGCCTCCTCAAAAGTAGAAGGCTTAGAATCTTGTGTACAAGTCACCAACACCATGCCCAATCTGTCAGGCATCTTGATGGCTATCACCTTGTCACTGGGTGTCCCAACCTTTAAGGCATCCTTCAAGGTCTCTCCCGAAGCCACTTAGGCTTCTTTTTCCTTGAACGTTCTTCCCACATTGGCCTGTTCTCATCTGAAGAACTACTAGAGCTAGAATCCCTACTCACCTGTGAACCTGAAGCTGGTGTGCCAACACCAGTTGTACCCTGTAATCCTGATCTCGATCCTGATCCCGATTCTCTATAAGGTGTACTTGTAATAGTAGACCCATCACCTGTCCCCGAAGACCTTGTTGGCCTAACCACTGAACCTGGTGAACTTGTGCCAACACTCTGTGGTCCTGTAACCCCAGAAACCTATGATCCTGACTGCTGCGTAGATGGAACTTGTGCCACAACCTGAGGTACAGGGACCTGCTGCTCTCCCTACTTTGACTCTCTCGACCTCCTGAAGGCTCACTCCTCCTCAAACTTCACATCCCTCCTCACCACCACTTTCCTCTGAGAGGAAAGATAAATATAGAAAGCCTTTGCAGTCTCATCATAACCCATAAAGATGCCCTTCTCTGCAGTGGGCTCTAACTTTGTCCTCTTCTCTAAAGGGACATGAGAGTAAGTCAGACTACCAAATATACGAAAATGGCCAACTTCAGGCTTCTTGCCTGAAAAGCACTCCTCAGGTGTCATATTCCCCATTGCCTGATGGGGACTCCTGTTCTGAAGGTATACAACAGTGTTGCAAGCCTCAGCCCAGATAAAGAAAGGAAGTGACTGGTCATGTAACATAGCTCGGGCTGCTCCAACAATGGACTTGTTCTTCCTCTCCGCTACTCCATTCTGCTCTGGAGTATACAGAACTGTCAATTGTCTCTTGATCCCCTCCTGTCTGCAAAATCCATCAAACTCCTTGGAGGTATACTCACCCCCGTTATCCAATCTCAAGACTTGGATCTTCCTCCTTGTTTGGTTCTCCACAAGAGCTTTGAACTCTTGGAACCTCTGTAAGACTTCCTCAGACTTCTTCCTCTTCAGAAAGCAGATCCAGGTCTTCCTGGAATGATCATCAATGAGTGTCACATAATACTCGTATCCTCTCAAGGACATAGAAGACATAGGTCCGCATAAGTCTGAATGTATCAAGTCAAGAGTACCTGCTGACCTGCTATCACTGCTTGGAAAAGCAGTCTTGGTGTACTTTCCCAAAGCACACCCCCTGCACACATCACTCTGCCCTGTGCTGAACTCCGGTAAACCTGTCACCATGTGCCTCAACAACCCCAAGGTTGGATGATGCAAGTGAGCCATCCTCCTATGCCAAAGCTCACACAACTCACTGCTGCTGCTATGTGCTAAAGCATGCTACACCTGAAACAAGAGCCTATACAGTTTCCCACATCTCGCTCCAATGGCAACTGAAGCATATGCTCCTGCAGTCTTGAGAAACATATGCACGTGTTCATCTAGGAAAGACACCCCAAGACCCTGATCCTCGATCATGGAAACTGACATTAGGTTCTTCTTCAGCCCAGGTACATACAATACAACCCGCAATACCATGGGACTCATGGACTCCCTTTGAAATGTAATGGTCCCACATCCAACTGCACTGACTACTAAGTCATCTCCCAACACAACCTCCATATCTGTATTTGCCTGTGAAAGCTTAGAGAACATCTCACGAGCACTTGTCATGTGGCTCGAGGCTCCGCTATCTATATACCAAGTGCTGGAAGTAGATGCACTGTAAGAATGGTCTGTCACACAGGAAAAGTCCCTCTGTTTGTCAACATCCGCACTGGCGAGTTTGGATGCTCTCTCTCTCTCAATATGCCCAGTGCATAGTGAAAACTCACTCTGAAATATAGCTGCAAAATCATCGATTTCAGTTGAAGCGGCTGTCTGCTGCTTCTTCTTCTCTTGTTCGGACACGTAGTAGCATAGTGTCCCATCTTGTGACATGCAAAGCACTTCACAGTGCTCATATCCTTCTTCTGCTCATCTTGCTGCTGCTTGGCCCCACCCTTCTTGCTCTTCTTCCTCCCCTTCACTGTCAATGCCACATCCTCCTCATCCCCTCTACTAGTAGAACCATTGCTCTACAAGAAACCCCTCCGAGTCTCCTCTCGAACAAAGTCATCACATACTCTGTCCCAAGATGGTAGGTTCTCTTTGGCCACCAATCCCTAAACAAACACAACCCAAGTTGCAATCACCCCATTCAGGGCTGTCCGCACTAACTCAGAAGCATCAATGGCCACCCCAACAGCTGCAAGCTCATCTCTCACCTGAGAGATCCTAGTAAGATAAGTCATACATGCCTCTCCTTTGACCATCTTGACGTTCTTTAGCTTCTCTCTAAGTACCATCTTCCTGTTTTCATTAGTACTAGCAAACAAACCGGTCAAACCAGTCCACATTTCATGCGCATGATCCTTTGCTGAAATGTGAGGAATAACATGGTCTTTAACAACATCTAAGATTATCCTCATGGCTTTAATATCCTTCTTATTAAAGGCTGCAAGTAATACTGCATCAGTAGAAGGAGGAATAGGAACGGGATTTGCTGTAGTGTTTCTAACTACTTCCTCTCACAACTCATTCTTCCTCAGCACAAGTAAAATCCGGGCTTTCCATGAGACAAAGTTTGCTGCCCCATCCAACCTACTCTTAGATCTCAACCCTACGGAAGTCATTTTCTCAAAGAGCAAGTTTCAGCAAAATGTACGACTGTCACAAATGTTTTTCTGAATTTTGGAAATGACTGTTTCACTGCTAAAATTTAATTTTCTGCCGAAACCCGCTCTGGTACCATGTAGAATTTTCTTAAGTTTCCAGCCACTGGTTTCAAGTAAAAAATTTGTTCCAGTTTATTTCAATCTCAGAAATTTAACTTGCCGGAAATAAACATAAATTTTACTAACTTAAAACATTGCTGTAAATTAAATCTTTCACAGACAGAAAGTAAATATTCAACACTTCATTCACACACATAGAACTCGGAAATTTTAGCCAAATGGCCCTGGAAAAACCCACTAGGGGAAAACCAGTCAGAGAGAGAATATTTTTATTTTTCAGGAGAAGTTTATCATTTACAGCAATACACAGAAAATATCAAACCAACTTATCTCAACCCGGAAGATCAATTTCTGTCTCGATTTGCATGCCGAGCAGCAAAAATCAAACTTTGATTTTTTCTTGTCTTGCCTCAATTTTCGTGCCGCTGTATGGACTATATGGACCTTGAAATTCGTGCCCTCAATTTTTTTCTTGAAAATCGTGCCCAAAAATCTGCCTCGAAAATCGTGCATGCTGCCTCGAAAACTGTACCGTATAGATTGTATGGACCGGCAATAAATGTTGTTGTCTTCTCCTCGATTTTCGTGCCCTCTTTGCTGCTGTCCTTTGCCTCGATTTGCGTGCTGCAATTTTTTTCCTCTTGCTGAGGAAAAATAGAAACTTTCTCTCTTCTATCTCTCAGCTCTCTCTTCTCACTTCAATCTGCAAAAGTAAGGCAAAATGCCTTTCCCATGCCTTTTTGAGAAAACCCTAAGGTGAGTCTAATCTAACAGTGGAGATTAGATTAGATCAAGGGCTGAAATTAAATGCTCATATTTTATTTCTAAAATATTAGTTTCATTCACCCACTTAAATTTATCAAAAAGTGAGTTTAATACTCTAAAGTCAAATTAAATGCGTTTACTTAAGTCATTTAATGCAAGGGTTACTTTATGTCCCCTCTCTAAGTGACTAAGGCAAAAGTCACTAGGGGAACACTTCCCTAGGTACAAAATTAACAGGGAAAAGCCTCAAGCTCAAGCTTGAAAGTTGTGAAAAAGAGAAGGTGCCTATAAGACAAAAAGCATTAGATCTAAAGAATAGTGGTGAAGAGGAAGAAGATGCAACTGAGCTCAAAATCCTCCTTTGCCTTTGATGATATGCAAAGCTACACAACCTTTAAACAAACAAGATTAAATCTAGTATATTTTGATAAAATAAATTTGCGAGAGCCTCAGTAAAACTGACTATAGTTGACTACTCTTAGCTCTCTAGTAGCAAAAATATGTAAACAAATTGAAACTACAAATGTTTACTCTATCGAAGAAAATGTTGGCAAACATCGGCAATATATCGGCAAAATAAAATAAAAAATATTAAAAAATACAAAAATACAAAAAATCACAATATATTAAAAAAAAAAGGTAAATATCACGAAAAAATCGGCAAATATCATGATAAAATCGGGAAAAATTCACCAAAAAATCGGAGAAAATATCGAGGCCATATATTGCTGATATATCGCCAGTGAGTTAACATCGCGATATATCGCGATGTTATCGATATATTGGCGATTTTTGTAACATTGAGATAAACATCTACAAGCTTGAAAGAAAGAGAAGTACAAGTAGCTAAATATCACCTCCATGAAGCTCAAACATTCACAATCATGAAAAGTTGCACCATATGGACCTCCAAAGTCTTCACCTTATTCAACAAAATATAGAAGCAACTAAGTATTACAAGAGCATAGGTTCAATCCTCCATTACCTTCAATGAGTGAAGAGACCTTGCTTAAATAGGAAAAGATAAGCCAGAGAGGGGGGGGCACACTTGCCCAAGAGGCTGCGCACTTGCTTCCTTCGCATGACTTGGAACTTAGTTGGAATGAGTTGTTTGAGGCTTGTACAATGGAAACATCTCATAGCGAAAGTGCCACTTGCTAAAACTCGTGCCATCTCATAATGGATGCATCCACTTTTTGCAGAATACGCCCCACTTTGAGAGATGCACCCTCTCTTTGGATGAGGGAAATTTCACTTGTCGATACTTGCTGAGAAAAACACTCAAAAGTGTTTTAGAAATGTCCATAATGTTTCTACTTTACTTCGCTAACTCAGAAATTTCAAATTCGACACGTTTCTTTGATTTTAAGAGTTGTAGAATTTTTCACTTAACCATTTTTTTGGTCTTTTTTACCATTTCTGAGTAACAATTATTTTTGGAGATAAATTATTACTCGAAAACTTAAGAAAGTGGGTTTAGGGGTTAAGTAGGTGCTCCGAGTTAGAAAACGAGCACCCCCATGAAAAATTGCGCCCCTAGACCACACTTTTATGCCTTGGTAAAATTTTACAATTAGCTTATTAAAAATAACGCTGGAGAAACGAAAACAAATTATTTTTTCCGGAAATCAAAAAAAATCTATGGGGGACTTAGTACATGTTGATATGACTCAAAAACAATGATTAGCACGGTAATATACATTGACACATAGGTTTTAATAATCTCCTAAGGCCTACCCACCAAGCCACTCTCTCTAGCTTTGGAGGAGCGGGTGAAAAACTCAAAAATTATAAGTCATTAAAAAACGACATATAATTCTCAATGAAAAAAAACCCTAGAGTAAAGTATTGATGACTAAGTCCTAGGAAAGCCAAACCTTTTACATAATTTCAGCATGCTAAGTCATTTATTACAGTTCCCCGCAGGGTATGAATATGTAAAAAAAATAAAAAGGGGCCATTTATTGGCGTGATGGACCTCAAAACACATGTGATAAACAATTGAATTGTTCAAGTCTTTGACTGCTCACTGGAAATACACCTAAGTGCAACTTGGTGGATAACATCTAGCTCCAACTGCAGAATGTGTGCTTGATCTGGTCTTCAGGCACGAAGAGGATACAAGAGCACCATATTCTCTTGTTTATATAATTTGTAAAAACATTTCAACTTGACAAGAGAAACCTTAGCAGCGCATGTTTTATATAAAAACCAAACGAACCATAAGTTACATTATTCAAGAATGTGGAAAAAAACTTAACCTAATAAAATGTTATTTATTCCCAAGTACAGAAAGAAATTGCAGAAAGTAAATGTCCACTTTAAGGAGCTTATTTTCCTACTCTAAGCATGATATAAACAAGTTAGGTAAAATCAAATATCCAATGTAACCAGCTAAGCATTTTGTGAACTTTAGAGTTTTTTGCCTTATCTTTGGTTACCAGCCAAAGCAAGGGCATACTTATTAGAAAGTGCAAACTTGCGTGAACACTCAAGATGGGAGGGCTGGATGGGATATCATAGGCATGTAATACATCGTCAAACTGCTTCCCAAACTGGCAAGTCCTCTCGCGGACTTCTTCTATCCAAGACTGGATAGGACTAATGTACACATATGTATGTTGTGGTAGATCCACTACTTCATCATACCCATCCAAAGGGCTTATTCGCTGATAACTCTGTGTGTAAGCCTCGAGCTGCTCCAAATCATAAGGAACTTGTACATGTGAAGACAACGACTGAGACTAATCTTCTGTTAACTGTATCCCATTTGACCCTTCCTTGTATTGCTTCTCCAAATTGTCATTAATGATACTTGTGTGCAGATTTGAATAATATAGCTCTGAATAATCACATGAAAATTTTGAATGTTCCTTTTCCATACCAAAACTTTCACAAGTCTCAAGATCAACACTCCCTTCTATAGATGTATCATAGATGGGACTTTCCACAAGTTTCTGAATAGACACTCCCCTCGCTGGAAATATCATAGATGAGATTCTCAATGAAATTTTCAAGAGCCTCATAGACTGGATTTTCCGTGAAAGTCCAATAGTCATCACCCCCATCCACCACGGATATGAGAGAGTCTTCATCGCTGGCATTACATCCTGTTATAACTAGATCTTGTTCTTAGTTTATTGGTTCTTTTTGTCCTACTTTTCAAATTTTGTTTTACTATGATTTTATATTTTAAGTTGTTTGTGAAGATTTTAGTATTAAATACATTTTGATTTCTGATTTTAGGTATTACATAATTTTGATGATTTAGATTTATTTCTTTTTTTGGGCTTATTAGTCATGTATATATATCCTTAAGGTTTTTAAACTTATAATAAAGAGGATTTTGAGTTTTATGCTTGGTGACTAACCTTCTTTTTGAAGCCTTGTGTTTAAAAATATGCAAAAAAGATTCCTGTAGCGCAGGAGAGATGGTCAAAGAAGGGAAGCGCTACAAGAATCTCGTTTTTTGAAATCATGGCAAATATTGGTTTTGCTGTGTAATCGAAAGCATAAGGACTTGTTTTACACCTGTGAAGATGGAGTGAGACGTGTCTAGAGCTCAGTAATCATGGTGACATGTGTATGAAAGGAGGAAATGGTTATGGAGGAGAATCGTGGCTGTAGGAAAGCTGAGTTAGTGGAGTGTTTTGAACACATATGATAGTGCGTGCTTTGAATCCATTTAATCATAACGACAGGTGAATGAGCAGTTGCCAAGATTATCGAAGATCATGGGTTCACCTTTTTTTTTTAATTTGACAAAATTATTAAAGGAACTGGGTGTAATCATGGCCGTTGAAGACATAACTGTGGAGGTTTGTCCTACATGTATGAGCACAGGAGAGCGCATATTCAGGATTTTAAATCATCATTGTGACAGGGGCAATTAAGAAATTGCGAGTCTATGGTCTCGATTGTCCCGAAACTTGAAGAGTCCGTGGATGAGCAGATCAGAGGAGCACACAATGAAAATCAGGTGCAGATCTCAGAGAATATAGCATAGACCCTTGAAGAAGATATAAAGCAGGAAGAAGACAGAATTACTTTAGAGAAGAATCATATTTCTACAAGTATACAAGAAGAAATAGTGGAGGTTCTGTTTTCCCCCCGAAATTTTATTTTTAGGGTCCCCCCTTATCTTTTTAGTCTTTAGAAGGCTTAAGGAATCTAATGACTTCACCAATTTTTTTTTTCCATGACTTGAAAATTTGAAAAAAGTAAAAATTGAAGGTTTGTTTGATTACATCAGATGCACAGTTGAATATTTTGTCGATGTATCGGGTGCACAGTTGACTAGCCAGCCGATGTTCCTATCGGGAGCATTCTGAGGTTTTTCTCTACTGTATCGGATATCGTTTTATCTATCGCGTCGAAAGTGGTTTGCCGATCCACCGAAAGCCTAGTCCGGAATAGTTTCGATGATTCGGGTCCCCATTCGTCTGTCATTGTCCGATATCCGATTAAGTTTGGTAATTTGTTTTTCGCCGTATTGGCTGTGTCTTGTGGAATAAACCGAAAGCCTAGTTATTTTATTGGCCGACGTTGCGGAGGCACAGTGCCGAATCCATCCGATGCATTCACATTGTCATTGTCGATACCGAGGCATGTTAGTGATTTTGATTGTCGATAAAGGTTATACGTTTCAGCATTTGTCGCTTGATGGCCCGGTTACGATCTGTCGAATCCATCTGACGCTTCGCGTCCGCTCGCAAGTCCCCCTCCGATATTCATTTAGCGCTTTTTCTTTCCCACTCGTTAACCTATCCCTCTCGCGGTCGAACTTATAAAGTCATAAGGGTTGTATTTTTGGTTATTGTTCATCTGTGTTTGTCCCCCATTGGAGCTGCGTAGCTATCGTGTTCGGAACGAACCGTCTGCCAGTGAAGGTCATTGTCTGTCCAGGTCATCCGCAAGGTTTTCTCCAGGTAGGATTCACCTCAAATCTTATTTCTCAGCATCGTTTTTTACCTGCATATTTTGATAAGGTTAGGTTATTGTTTATCCCATGGGGGTTTTATTGCAAAGTGTGACGGTCATTGTTTTTAGGGTTCGCCTTGTTTGTTGTGTGGACACCGTTCACTAGCCTGCCCATTTTCCTGTTTATTCTTGCCCTGATTCTTAATTGATTCTTGTGTAGCCATGATTCACTCTTTGACAGTTGTTGGAGGGACAAAGGAAGGGTGCAGACGAGCGTTTCGGCGTCTGTACCGCTCCCTTTTTTCCTGCACCATTTTTAACCGTAGGCTGCGCAGCGATTGTTTGAGCGATGGTAGGCTTTCGTGGGATGTCGGAGGAGTTTTTAGTTGTAAGAGAGGACTGGTTTTGGGGTTAGCAGTCCGAGGTTTTAATATTTTTCACTGTCATAGTTACTACCTGTAGACATAAGGGCGTTGTGAAGACATAGGGTCTACCCGAGCATAAGTTTTTTTTTCACAGATTTGGGTCAGACAGGTTTTTGCAATTTTCCTTGTTTTTTAAAAGTTTCACATACAAAAGGCCCATTTGTTTTGATAAAAGAAGAGCTATTCAACATGCATCTTGATGAGATGGTAATGTTCTGGTTATTTTTGTTGTTGCTTTCAATACATAGTTTGCTATGAGTAAGTGGACTAAAGCGATTTTGCATGATCAATACAGGCTAATCATCAACACAACAATATGCCACGAAAGCAAAAAAAAAAGGCCCAAGCAGTCGAGGAGGAACTCGAAGTAGAGATAATAACCAGAGTTGAGGTTATTTATGAAGACACTAAAGCCATTACTGGAATTGATCCGGAGTATAAATGGGGAGAGATATACAGAATGATCTCAAACCAGAGTGTTCTAGAGGCTGGGTTCGAAGATTTGCCTATCTATGCCAACATTGAGAGATGAGCCATTATGAAGGTGGCTACCAGACCTAAACTTTTCCCCTGTTCAAAGGTGATAGGATGGATTCTGCCACGGGCAGATGTAACGAGGATGATACTGGCCAACATTGAGGGGCAGGGTTATGCTGCATATAGCCCAGCCTATGTGGCCATGGCTTATAAGTTGCCAACACCACAAACCTATTTGACTGAGAGTTGGTTGAAAGATCTCAACCTATATATGGTGGAAACAATTAAAAGAATGATGATTCTAGGTAAGAAATTCCGTATGAGGCCTTCAGGGGAGTACGAAACATCAAGCCTCCGCACTCCATATAGGTTAATTACCTTGATGTTAAACCGGATTTTTGGGAATGGGAGGAACTTTAAAATAGGTTGGGTACCAGTGATATTTTTTGTAGCCACCCAAGGTACAATCTTTAACTGGGCAAATATAGTGTCCAACAGCTTTTCAGCTTGCATAAGTGCAGCATTGGGAGGAGTGTCCCAGAAGAAGACAGAGTTTTATATGAGTTCAATATTGATTGATTGCATTTTATGTACTCAGCCATTCCCAGCATTGAAATGCCAATGGGATAAAGGCCGATCACTTGTGTATGCTTCCTATCAATTATTCTGGGCTCACAAGTATTATAGCCACTACAAGGATATTTATGAGAATTTTATTATGCCATTGTACACATTGATTTTCTTGGTTGAATGTAATTGTATGTCAGAGGAAGCTACGAAAGTGGTGCAAGATAACGGGCACTATTATTGATAGAGGAAGGGTTGTATTTAAGGATGTTTGGAGGATCAAGGGCTCCTTCCCTTCTACCCAAGTATGCTACAGACTATGTGATTCATAAAGAGGTTGTGAGACAGTTGTACATTGACAGAGTAGGTAATTTCCTATTTGATCAGAAGAAGGAATTGTATCTTGCAGTTCCTTTTTTTATAGGGAGTTACAAGTTTTCCAAGGTGAAAACCGCAACAGAATTTGTTAAGGAACTACAATATTTTCATTTTGGTGAAATTATCTTCCATAGGAATGACGCTGAAAATAAAGTTGCTGATTATTGCACATCAGCTGGAGTGCATTTTGAGTATAGAAATTTTTGGGATAAAGATGAAGAAGTCTTCCGGAATGCTCAGAACATGACAGCTTTGAGGAGAAGGTTCAAACAAAAGATAACTACTATTGGCGGGAAAGGCAAAGCTGCTGAGCAACTTAAAAAACAAGAAGAAGAGGTTGCAAAGAAAAGGCAGGAAGAAGCCCACAGATTAGCACAGGAAGCAGAAGACTAGTTGCGAGCCGAAGAAGAAGAAAAGAGAAAGACAGCTGAAGAGGCTGAGAAGAAAATAGAAGAAGAAAAGAAAAGAAAAGAAGGAGAAGAAATACAGAGAAGGCAGAAAGAAAGTGAGGGATTAAGATTAGAAACTGCTCATACAGAAAAAGAGCAAGTGGAAAAAGTAGCCGAATAATTGAGACAAAAGGCATAAGAGGAACATGACCATGTTGATCAAGAACAGACTCAGTCTTATGCTGAGCCATTAGAACCTGCTGTTCCATCTAGTAGTATAGCAGGAGAGAATCCTTTGTCAGTATCTGGAATTGAATTAATTCCTTTTACTCCCACAAAAAGGAGAAGAAGTGCCTGATTTAAACATGATTTTCTATGACAAGGTCAAAAGAGGATTGTTAAAAGAACGGAGAAAAAGGTGAATACTGGAGGTAAGACGTGAGTGATGGTGACCGAGAAGGCAATGGTTTACGGTACCGACAAAGATCCCCGATTAATGGCAAGGGATGGTGTAGCTACCGCCCTAGCTATTGAAGATAATGTGGATAGAATAATGACGGATTTAGAGCAATCCCAAAGGAAGGTTACACAGTTGAAAGAGACTTTGAAAAAGGAAAGAAATGAAAGTCAGAATTTAAAGAGAAAGTATGAAGAGATGATTAGTGAAATTGAGGTATCCAAAGTAGAGTGCCAGACTCTACAATCAGACAAAGATGCTTTGGTGTTATCCACAAGCAATATAGAAAAAGAGTCCAAGGCCATCTTGGCAGATTTTGGGAGACTCCAGCAAAGACATCAGGTTTGGAGGCAGAAAGAGATAATTTGAAATTGTCAATTGAAGAGTTGACTAAAGAGAAGGGAAAGTTAGAGGATAAAGTGGCAGAATTGGACATGCAAAGACTAATGCGGAGGGGAAAGCTAAGCTTTATGAGACTCAGGTAGTAGCATTGGAAAATCAGAAAACTTCACTGGAAGTCTCATTAAAGACAACTATGGAGCAGAAAATAGATATTGAACCTTTGAAGAAGCATGCTCTTACATTGAGAAATAAGATTCATCAAATGCAGCTTCAGATGACGGAAGAGATGTTAAAGGTTCAGCAGGTAGAAATAAGGCTGGAAGAAATTATAAATACGACTTCCTATTTCGTAGACAAGACACAAGATATCTTGGAATCTCTACAGGGACGAATGACTTGGTTAGAAACAAATAAGGAACCTCCAGCAGATGTACCCATCAAAGACCCGGAGATAGTAAAGCTGGAGTATGAGCTGATCGATTTTTCAAGTAAAGCAACAGAGGAATTAGTAGAGACAGTTAGGAGGACAAAGAATGCTTGTGCAGAATTCTGTAGGAAAGTTCTCCTAACTTACAATCGGTGTCAGACCTCTGCTAGAAGGAGGTTAGAAGAGCTGCCAGATCATAAAATGTTTTTGAAGCAATTGCAGGAACGATGACAAGAGGATGAACAGGCTATTCAGCTAGTCAAGGGATTGGATGAAAAGGTGCTTAAACTGCAATAGCACAGGCAAATCAATTCTCTGGTTATGTCAGGATTTAGAGGTGAGGCTGTACAATTCTCAAATGTTAAATATCAAGGCAAATCTTTTGTAATGCTAGGAGGAGCAGAAACTGTTAGGATTATTAATCCTCCCTTGTCTAGTTTGGTCATATGTCTAAATCAGGAGTCATGTCTAAATCGGGAGTCCATCCAGTCTATTTTTAGTCACTAGCACCATTGGGTCTACTTGGCCTAATTGGGGCACATGTTTCAATTACTAAAGTGTGGCGAACACTAATTGAGGCCTATTGCCACTGATTGCACTTGATTGCATCAGTTTAGGAGCCTCCTACACCAATCCCTACAATTTAGGAGCCACTGGGAGTGTCGAAACCAACCAAGGTCAGTTCAGTTCAGTTGATGACTAGTCAAGCTAAGTTAGGAGTCAATTACATTCAGCTCTAGTCCTCTACATTCAGTCAGTGCTAGGTCTACATGGCTGCACTCAGGAGGGGCGCATTTCTCACCTACCACAGTCAGTTATCCTTAGTCAACACTGAATGTAACACTTGAGTTGTGTTTTAGAACTCCGATGAACTTCGGTTATGGTTTAGACAAGGTCAGTTAACTATTGAGTCCTCCGATAGTGGTTTAGACAAGGTCTTAGTTACCTACAGTCAAGTAGAGTCTAATCAATTCGAATTTCCTCACGTGGATTTGAATTGCATGTGGCTATTAAAGCCATTGTACTTCATTGTAATTATTATCTAATTACTCTTTGATTAATGAAAAGCATTCACAGCTGCAAGCCATTTTTGCACTGTTTCATTCTTCAATAACTGAGTGAATTGTGTGATCTATCCTGTGAGCTGTGTGTTTGTCCACAAATCTATGTGCTCAATTTAATATGGTATCAGAGTCTCGACGGACAAGACACCTCTCCTCCTTAGATCTCCAGCTGGATCATTATTTTTGAGCAAATTGCTCCTTCCAGTACTACACCAGAGGCAAAGAATTTACCACTTAATATCCCAAGTTAGGAAATTGTTGATCAAGCTTGCTTGATCAACTATGCTGGGTGTGAAGAAAATTCTAAAAGTGCAGACTGTCAACCTTACTTTGTATGTTTGATTGTGTGATAGGTTATTAACTTTTCTTACAACATTTGCTACAAGCAACCCTTTCTTCTCACTGCATTCGCTACATCAGCTCAGTCCTTCTTACTGCATTCAAAATGGCTCATCCAATAGAGCCTCTCACTCCCTTCAACTATCACCATTGGAAGGAAGACATGGTGGAAATGCTCTACACCAAGCAGCTCTTCAGACTCATAGAAGAAACAGAGGTAGTGCCAACTTTAGATAATGACAAAGAAAAGTACTTGAACAGGCTTGATGAAGCCCATGGACACTTGTTCTCCTCAGTCTCTAGAGATCTTCGATTCCACATCCAAGGATTGAAGACTCCCAAGGAGGTTTGGGACAAGCTTGCCTCCTTATTTGATAAGCAGGATGAGATGAGGATCCATCAGCTAGAAAATGATCTGATCACTCTTAATCAATCCAACTTCGAATCACTGAATGAATTCTTCACAAAGTTCAAGAACCTGATATATCAGTTGAAGCAATGCAAAGTGGAGAAGGATGAAGATCAGCTCATCCTTGCCATTCTCACAAAGCTCAATGGAGACTGCTTAGTCTTTGTATCCACCTTCCAAACAGTAAGGCTCACTACTCCAAATTGGAAGATGCCCACTCTTAATGCCTTCATTGATTCTCTTATTTCTGAGAATGATAAATTGATCCAAATGGGGATCATTCGATCTTCCAAAGATCTAGCACTGGTTGCAAGAGGAGATAAGGTAGTGAATGACAAAGGGAAGCAAAGAGATGAGTCTCCTGTGAAGAAAGAGAAGCAAGAAGAAGAGAAGCAAGAAGAATGGTAAAGGCAAGGTCCTCTGCTCTTACTGTGGAAGGGGCTTTCATTCAGAAAGCTCCTGTATGAGAAGACAACTTGATGAAATGGCTCTTCTTTTGAAGAGATATAACATTTCTGTACCTGCTAACGTAAGGAAGGATGAATCTGAAGAAGAAGATGAAGAATACCAAAGGAAAGGCCATGCACTGAAGGCTTGCTGCACATCAGCACATGTCTTCCTCATTGATTCTGGAGCTTCCAACCATATGGCTGCATACAGAGAATCATTCTCTTCTTTTCAGTCCTTTGATGATCCTAGTATTCAGATGGGCAATAACAGTAAAGTCAAAACAAAAGGGAAGGGCTTTGTCAAGCTTGAACATGGAAGGTTCAAAGATGTGCTATTTGTTCCCTCCCTAGCTTCAAACCTGTTATCTGTCTATCAGAGGACCCATACTGGATCTCCAAAGTGAGTGATCTTTGGTCCTGACTTAGTGGAGATCACAGATATCTCTACTAGGAGCATCATAGCGAAGGGTGCTGCAAATCATGCTTCAAAAGCATATGAGTTCTCACATTTCATGCCTCCTTCAGAACCAGTGCACTCTCAGCAGCCACTTGCAAGGGAAGGTAAAATCATTGCATCTACTTCTTTTACAGCTTCTACTAGTATTGCAGATCCATCTTTATCAGTTTATGAGATTGAGATTCACGGTGACTCAGATCTATATTCAGTCCCTACTTCCAAACTGGAAGATAGGTAGATGACTGGAAACTCACCTGACACTCAAAAAGGAAAGACCCTTGCGCTATGCCATGCAATCTTACCTCCTCAGAGAGATGCAATAGACTCCCTATAAGATTCTATATGGCAAGGGCTTAGTCTCACTACATTCAGAAGAATGGATATGATCATACACCTCTTCATCCAGCAAGAGACAAAGGTTACATTCCTCCTTCCTTCCATCATCATTTTTGGAGAAGATGGAGAAGTCTACATGCCAGGCCCCAGAATACCTGTGCACAACACACCATGCATGCTGCTTCGCTACCTCACAGAGGTGAAGATTGCAGCAACATATTTTCAAGTTTTTCAAACTTGACACCTAATTCTACCTGCTTAGATAGAGGGGGGGCTTTTTTCCCATCTGGTTTTTGCCCCAACTCCTTGTATTAAGCAGTTACTTTATTTTACTTGATGTAATGGGTGACCTATGGTCTTAGTTACCAGGGCCCACAGATTGTCCAAGTTAACATTCAGGGGGGGTGTTAGGATTATTAATCCTCCCTTGTCCAATTTGGTCATATGTCTAAATCGGGAGTCCATTATTTTTAGTCACTAGCACCATTGGGTCCACTTGGCCTAGTTGGGGCACATGTTTCAGATACTAGAGTGTGGGGAACACTAATTGAGGCCTATTGCCATTGATTGCACTTGATAACATCAGTTTAGGAGCCTCCTAGACCAATCCCTACAATTTAGGAGCCACTGGGAGTGTCGAAACCAACCAAGGTCAGTTCAGTTCAGTTGATGACTAATCAAGCTAAGTTAGGAGTCAGTTACATTCAGTTCTAGTCCTCTACATTTAGTTAGCGCTAGGTTTACATGGCTGCACTCAGGAGGGGCGCATTTCTCACCTACCACAGTCAGTTATCCTTAGTCAACACTGAATGTAACACTTGAGTTGTGTTTTAGAACTTCGATGAACTTTGGTTATGGTTTAGACAAGGCCAGTTAACTATTGAGTCCTTCGATAGTGATTTAGACAAGGTCTTAGTTACCTACAGTCAAGTAGAGTCTAATCAATTCGAATTTCTTCATGTGGATTTGAATTGCATGTGGCTATTAAAGCCATTGTGCTTCATTGTAATTATTATCTAATTACTCTTTGATTAATGAAAAGCATTCACAGTTGCAAGCCATTTTTGCACTGTTTCATTCTTCATAACTGATTAAATTGTGTTATCTATCGTGTGAGTTGTTGTTTGTCCACAGATCTATGTGCTCAATTTAATAGAAACGAGATGGAGACCAAAGCTAGTAGCAAAAGAATCCCTTGAAATAAAAAATAAAATGCATAGTTATGCTCTTTTTTTTTCCTGTTTTGGTCATTGCAATTGAGCCGAGTTTACGAGTTGATGGAGATGAATTTTAGAAAACAAAAACAGGTTTTTGTTCACAAGAGACCCATTCACAAAAACCTCTTGTACTTTTGCAACAACTGTCAAGGTTTGAAAGATTCGATTTAATCTTTACAGCCTATTTTTCAGGGTTTTAAAATATTTATTATTTTCCTGTTTTAGTCTTCATCTTGCGGGGCATATTCTGATTGATTGGAGAAGCAATTTTAAAAACCAAGAGAGGTTTTAGTCCATCACGGACTCATTCACAAAAACCTCTCTCAGTCTTTGCACAGGTATCCAGGATCGAGAGATATGGGGGCTTCTTTGAGACCCATTTTTCAGAAATTCGCCAAATTTCGTAGAAATCCAATTTTGCTATTTTTAGCTACTTAGTTTTTAATCTTTGAAAGTTGGTTAGTGTAACTGCTGAGTAGTTTCAAATTCGACCTAAAGAAGTGAATATGGAACTACTTCATGATAGATCTTTGTAATTATATAAAGGGGAGAGGCATACAGTGCAGTGGTTGGAAGTTTAGTTCAAGGAGAGGCTTTTTGAAGCTCATACATTTCAAGCTAAGACTATTGTACTCTTATGTAAGTTTAAGACTGTAATTGATCATATATATGCTGATAAGCCCTATTTTACTCTTACACTGTTTTCATTTCTAATCTGTTTGGCTACTCATTCTGCAATTTCATTTCTTGTGTAAAGTCTTATTCATGCAAATGCTTGTGGTTTTGTGGATGAAAACATGATTTCTTGTGCAATGTATATTGTTTATTCAGAGTGTTTGATCCCCAGATCTTAAACTTGTTCATAATTCAGTTATGGTATTGGCTTGTTTTTGTTCATTACCTTCTTGTGTATAAATATTCAGACCAAAACCCTAAAACTTATTTTATTTACTTTTACTTTTGAGATTGTGTTGGCTTGTTCTTCTAGTAGTCTGAGAACAATTTCTAGCACTAACACATCCCAAGTTATACTTGTAGTCCTCTTGATCACAATCATCTTCTTCAAAAAAAGGTCACAAGGCCGTAAACCTTCCAAACTATCATCATTATATGGAGAACAAGCAAGAGTGTTATCATATACATTACATATTTCATCATAAATTTCATTATAAGCTTCTGTAATGGTTTTTCTTTGAGGTAGATCTGGGGTACAAATGTGATCATCATCACTTGAATAATCATGAAAGGATTCCCAATCTTCAGTATTATCTGTTGATGTGACATGAGGAGGGTTTTCAATAATATCCTCAATGAATGTCTCTTCATGCACAACCTCAATTGGATTAACATGGGTTTTTGAATATTGATTGTTGTATACCGTGTTGATACTAGGCAACTCATGATCTTCCACATGATATTTTCTGTAAGGAAGAAAGTATTTCAAATTAGTCTTAATGAATGATGCAATATTGAATAATTCAATATCTTTTCCATCATAATGCCACTGACTCAAAAATATCTCAAAGAAACTTGTAAGGAAAGTAATAGATTTATCAGGAAGGCCCTTGTGAAGCCAACATGTAACATCTTCTTGCAGAGAAGAAGCAAACATAAGCAACATATGATCCTCATGACGTATGCGAAATTCACTCATACGTGAAAGAAACATCACAACGTGGAATCTGGTCGAGTGATCATCATCATGCCCCCGAAAAAAAGGAAGGGGATAAGTTGTCTTTTCCCCATCGAAATGATTAGGAAAGCTAGGGATCTTGAAGAAATCAATGGGAGGATATGCACGGGAGATCCGAGCAACATTTTCTATCCTTTTAACATCCATACAGGAATCAATAATCATGGGGAACATCTGGTAGTGAAAGAGTGGAGCCATTGAAAAATGAGCTTTTGAAGTTTTACTGTCGCGTAGGCTTATCTACACAGAATCAAACTCAACAACTTTATGCGATACAAGGGTTTTTATCCCTTCAGTGGAGTCGCCATGTGAGAAGAAAAACTATGCATTAAATACTTTCTCACAAAAATCATTTTTTTTTAAATTTTGCTTTTCTTTGTAAAAAAAAAAAAAGGTTAGTGGAGCAGCTAGATGAATAAAGATCTAATCTAAGCATATCAAACAAAGCAAAAACAAAAAAGATAAAAAACAAAAGTCGTACTCGAGGATTAAAAAGATTTATCCCTGGCAACAACGCCAAAAATGTTGCTTCCATTTACGCACCTGGGGTTAAAGCAACAAAAATCTTCAAGCTGCTAGGTGCATCCTTGGGGGCAAGTCTCGAGTCAGGTACTGTCATCTGATTCTGACTCCTTCGTTTCGGCTTAACTCCTAACAAAGCCAAGGGGGGTAGTCCTTATAGAAAGGGTTTCTAAGGATCTTAAATATTTTAAGTGTTAGATGGAATTGTTTTTTAGGAGTTTTAATGATGAGTAAATTGCTGAAAAAGACACTTAGCAAAATTAGAGAACTTAATTCAATAACATAACAAGATATATCAATAATCATAATATGATTGAAAGCAAATAGAATTGCAAAAACTAAACTAGTGCCTTCATGGAGTTAGAATAATAAATGCTACTGAAAATGGGAAAATGTTTTGCTGTGTACTTGGTCAATTTTAATTATTAAAATGATGATTGATTAAAGGGGAAAGGGGTTCTTGGTATACTGAATGGTACATGGAATATATCTGGATTTCGGGGAAAGTGGCTCCACACAGGAAAATGTGGGCTAGATGGAGTCGTGGGGGGTGTTCAACACTACACCAACAAGGATGTAGCCTAACAGTACCCCACAGTCACTTTAGAGTTGTTCCTGCTTTCCCTGAAGAACTTGCCCACTATTTAGCAAACTTGTCTACACCATATTTTCGTAATGTTTAGGGTTAATTTTATTAAAATGAGTTGATTAATTAGATGTGAGGAATTAATTAGGGCACACTCCTACTTTTGGATATCCCCAAGATCAGGAAAGCCTGCGAAGGGTAGAGCAGACATGGAAGAGGCAAATGTTTGTTTCAATTTGTAAAGTAAAGTACAAACTAAAACTACTTGTAAAAGGAATACACCGTTAGGACGGATTGTGTGCTTGTGTTACTAGAATATTGTGAGACTAATTACTACGGTAATGCTGTTGGACACAATGGCCACACTGAGAGAGGGGGAGGGGGTGAATCAGTGTGTGAGCAATTTAAACCTTTTTCACCTTCAATTAATCAGTCAGAGTTTATCAAGCATTATGTTATCAATTACATCATCATATCCATCTGCTAAATCAACCATGAGTCATAAGCACAATAACCAATGGAAGCTTTATTTATGGTAATGGAAGACTTCAATCTTCACAATTACAATCAACACCAACTGATGAAAATAACATCAACTCTTTTAACAGGACCCAACTTTGGTTTTCTTAGCTCCAACTAAGAAAATGTTGAGGAGTCCAATCCTCAAGTGCAAGATTCTACTTGCAAGCTTGATCCCAATCTCTGATTTTCATCAATCTGCTGCAATTATATACCTCTGCTGTTCAATCAACCCTTGCTTGTCAATTTGCTCATCAACACTGAACTTGTTCTAAGCTCATCAACACCTACTGTCTAAAGTCTGCACATAGTCCTCATGCCAAGTTATGAAGGAATTTGTTCATCTAGGTCTGCTCATGTCTTTATCACCATCATCATCAAGAGTATCAGCAAGTATGCATCAAGTTTTCATCATCATCATCATCATCAAGGTCTGAACATGTCATCGAGTTCTGCATATGTCATCTTCTAAGGCAGTCATGCATCACCATCATGGAGTGTTCATCATAGGGTATAGGAGTGCATCATCATCATGGAGTATTCATCATAGTGCATAGGAGAGCAGGCATCATCATCATCATGTCAACAAGGATGCCTCAGCATCAAGAGTATCAGCAGGTATGCATCAACAGCATCATCATATTATATAGTCTCATCATCATTATACCTTACTGTATTTCTTCATTTATCATTGTCCACATATATCAATGTGCATATACTATGCATGATCACTGTACAAAAACATAAGTGTATGTTAATGCATCAATGTCATCTCAGTGTATACTAAGCATACATAACCTTACTGTGTATTCGCTGCCATGTTCATGTCATTACTTTGTCACTCGTTCTTGGTCATATGGTCTAGCTTATCAACAGGTTGTCCATGCCTTATCAAGACCATTACTGCACTTCAAGTCTATCTTCTAGCAATCTTGAATTTATGTTTGATCAGTTCTTAATTTTGTATCAGAACTATCACAAATCTATCCTGAAAGAGACTTAAAAAATAACCAGACCCAAATTCAGATCTGTACCTTCAATACTTCTGCTATAAAACTCGTTACTGTATCCTCTTATTTCTGCCTCAGTAAGGTCTGAATTTCCTCAGTTAAGATATACCAGAAGATTAAAGATATCAGACTTAAAACTTATGTCTGCTGCTGCATTCCTCTTGCCCAAAAATTCAGAGCAGATATCCTTCATCCGAAATTGCACCTTCAGTGATACACCCGAAATTTAGAAGAAGAAAAGACCAATTTTTTTTTTCTCTGTTGCTCTTTTCTTCTGCTGCTACAACCTCAATCTATACCCAAATTTCCTCGGTGTAATTCCTCAGTTCAGCTGTGCACCTTACCACTCATAAAATCGAAATTGAAGTGACTTATATACAATTGTGAGCTAGCCGATCTTGAGAAAACTTATTTAAAATAAATAAAGACCCTCCTTATGAACTGGGCCGACTTTACAAGTCAAGGCAAGTGTAAAGGTTCATTATTTTATCTTTGTTATTGCCACACACATTGCCTTAAAGGAGTCAACATTACCATTAAAAGTTTGTCCACAAATTAGGGCTATTTTTAAGGTCAACAAAATGTTTTTGTCATTTTGTATTTTTTTTATTTGGCTTTTGTCACACATCCCTCAAAGTCATCTTCAATGGTCATCATGTCTTATGGTTTGTTATAATTAACCGAAGACTTCTTCAAAAGTCAACCACAAGTTCTCAAGAGTGGGGTGTCCACACATTGTCATCCAAGGGTATATCTGTTAAAATAGCAGCAACAAGGAAGGTCTTCCTGCATGCATATGTCCTTGCATGTAGAAGACTTAAATTAGGAAACCAATTGTATTTAATTTACTTTTCCTAAGTTTACTTTGGAAAATAAATTAAAGTGATCTAAATTAACTTTAGTGANTTCGCTTTACCTAAAGTTATAAAAGAAAGGTCAATTGGTGGAGAGGACACAGTGGCATTCCAACGGAGATGGAGGAAAAAGTGTGAGAGAGAGAATTTTGGCAAAGAAGACAGAGGAGCACTAACTCAGAAAGACAACCCTAAATTGCAGAAAAGAGAGACAAGAGACTTTGGCGGAGGTACACCGTACAACAACAACACCGTACAGTAGCAAGCTGCCTTGGGAACCGTGCCATCTTACAGGTTTTTCTCAGTGATTTGTTGGGTGTTTTGATTTTTCCATTTAGGCCATAAATCAATTTTCTGATATTGTAAAAGCTCTATATTTTCTTAATAAAATTTTCCTCTCATATTGCTACATCGGTTTTCCCATCTTTGGTTTTGTCCAGGGGTTTCCACCCAAAAAGATTGTGTTGTTTCTATTGATGTGATTGATGTTGTAAATGGTTCTCAGTTTTATATTCCGTTTTATACTTTAAAGAAGTTTATGCGTGGTTATTTCAGTTAAATTTAAATATACTGTTTTAGCCCTAGTTGTGCTTTGAAGGAAAATTTAAATGGTATCAGAGCTTTGGTGAGCTAAAGCTGAGAAATTTGCAGCAACAGTGATTGATCAGGGGCAGATCTATTGAAGACACAAACCTAGATTGCATATCTAGGGTTTGACAGGTACACTTCAGTATGGTCGTGCATTTGAGGGTTGAGGATACACTTCAGTATGGTTGTGCATTTGAGGGTTGAGGATAGACTCCAGAGGGCACAGAACTTTCCTACATGGAAATAAAGGATCACAAGGATCCTGGATGTCAGTGATGCAGAGGAGCACATTGACTCCACAAAAGTTGCACCTACAGATCCGACAGATTTGATAGCTTGGAAGAAGATTGATTCCAGAGCCATGTTGATTATCATGGATGGAGTGAAGGACCATATAGTCCCTCACCTTTCTGGTAAGAAGACTGCAATAGAGATGTGGACGACTTTGGAGAGTCTGTACTAAAGCAAGAACGAGAATCGAAAGATGGCGCTGTAAGAGAGGATGTGTACCACCAAGATGGCCAAGGGAGAAGGAGTGGTGCCTTATCTCACAAGGCTCACACAGATTAGGGATGAGCTTGGAGCTGTTGGCTCTAAGACAGTGGATGAGGAGCTATTTAGGATAGCCCTCAATCTCTTCACTAAGCCATGGGGTATCTTTGTTAAAGGTGTTGTGGATAGGGAGAAGCTCCTTGATTGGTAGAGACTATGGGATGACTTTGTGCCGGAGGAGACCCGCATGGGTCAAGGATCATGCTCATCCAGCAGTGCCCCATAGATTGTGGATTAGGAGGCTCTAGCCCTTACAGGGAAGAGGAAGGGTAAGGCAAAGAGGAAGAAGGATGGTAAGAAGAACCTTGACGTTTCAAAAGTCAAGTCTTTTGTTTGCCACAAGCAGGGACACTTTGCCTCTCAGTTCCTAGATAGGAAGAGAAAGAGTAACACTCAGACGACTAGATCTGCAGAGGTGGATGAGTTAAGCAAGAACTTCAATGAATAATTTTGCTTGATAGCTTGCATGGAAAGCACCATAGGGAGCAATTATGGTACATCGACAGTGGAGTATCTAGTCACATGACTGGACATAAAAGATTCTTCGGAGACTCGCAAGAGGGTGGAATAGGGATCCACGTTGAGTTGGGTGATGATGTGTGGTATCAAGTGCATGGAGTTGGCACTGCTTCATTTCAGAGGGAGTTTGGAAGACCCCTCAGTTTTGCTGACGTGTTATATGTTCCGGAGTTGACCAAGAACCTCATATCAGTCTCCACTCTGGAGGACAAGGGATTTCAGTTGAAATTTCGATACCATAGAGTGTATATCAGGACCAAGGGGTCAGATTGGAACTTGGATCGGGTGAATGGCATTAGTTGTGGGAAAGTGTATAGACTACACTTTGAGTCTGCAAAGGCTCTAGTCAACAGCGACAACAGTCAGGGTGAGTTATGGCATAGGAGGACGACACACTTACACCATGGACCACTGAGGCACTTGAGACAGGCTGTCATTGGAGTTGCTCAGGTACAGGAGGAGAAGCATAACCACTGCAAGGGTTGTGCTTTGGGGAAGAACATCAGGAAGCCTTTACCACATAGTGAGCACAAGTCTAAGGAGCCCTTGGAATTAGTGCATTCTAATGTATGCGGACCTATGAGTGTCCATTCGTTCAGTGGTTAAGGTTACTGTGTAATCTTCATTGATGACTATTCCATGAAGACCTGTATCTATTTCCTGAAGGCCAAGTCAGAGGTCTTTGATAGCTTTCGAGAGTTCAAGACTCTCGTGGAGAACCAAACAAGAAAGAAGATTCGGGTGGAGAACATACAACGGGGGTGAGTACACCTCCAGTGAATTCATGGAGGATTGTTCAACAGAGGGGATCAAGAAGGAGCACACTGTGCCCCATACCCCACAACAAAATGGAGTTGCAGAGCAGAAGAACAGAACTATGGAAGGAGCAGCCAAGGCCATGCTATTTGATCAGGGATTGCCACTATTCCTTTGGGCCGAGGCATACAGGACTGTAGTGTACATTCGGAACAGGTGTCCCCACATAGCTTTGGGGAGGAAGACACCAGAGGATGTCTTCACAAGCACTAGGCCAGATGTGAGTCATATTCGCATATTCGGCAGTGTTTGCTATTGTCATGTTCATGCTGACAATAGGAAGAAGTTGGACCCTTCTGAAGAGAAGGGGTTACTTGTTGGTGATAGCGAGACTTCAAAGGCATACGAGGTTACATTCTTGCTCGCAAGATGATCATTGTGAGCAAGGATGTCTAGTTTTATGATGATCATCAGCTGCATGTTTTATCTTGTAAATCCACTTGGAAGATACCACACTCTTGCCTTCTGGTTTGAGAACTCTATCCCACATATCATTCTTCACTATTGACTGGTATTCTTCTGTCATTGCTTCTTCCCATTCTTTATTTTGTACAACTTCTTCATAGTTTGTAGGTTCTTGATCTACAAGATCACACATTAAAGCTACATAGTTAGAAAATAGCTTGGGCTTCTTGCTTATCCTTGTGGAGCCTTCTGGGGCTCCATATCTTTCTGCTTCTTGTACAATTTCGTTTGCCCAAGCAAGCTTTCTTTTCCGTGATATCTCCATCGTGGGAGGTTCTTGTGGTTCTGTCATATCATGATCTTCATGTGTTTCATCTTCAGGGAGGAATGTAGCCTCTGCATTTCTAGGAGGTGCATCTTCCTCATATACTTCTTCATGTTGACATTTTCTGGATCTCTTGAGAGCTGCTTCTTCATCGAATCTTACATCTCTACTGATTTCCATGTGATGGAATCCAGGAATGTAAATTCTGAATGCCTTGGATACTTCACAGTATCCAACAAGTATTCCCTTCTTTCTGGAAGGGTCCAACTTGGTTCTTTTCTCTTTTGGTATGTGAACATATACTGGACAACCGAATATCTTGAGGTGACTTACTTCAGGCTTCTTTCCCGTGAACATCTCTTCTGGAGTCTTGAATCCAAGGGCATTGTGAGATATTCTATTCTGTACATAGACTACAGTTCTTGCTGCTTCTGCCCATAGATGCATTGGAAGATCTTGATCATATATCATTGTCTTCACTCCCTCTGTAATATCCCAAATCCTGATATTTTCTATTTCTATGCAAATTTACTGAAACAGCCAGGCATGCAAATTCCCATGCAAAATTTCCCTATTTTATAGCTGAAATTAGGGTTAGGGTTTGCAGGATAGAATGAACACTTACCACCGATAAACCGACTGGATATGCTACAGAGAGAATACGCATGCAAAATGAGATGAGCTGATAAAGAAATGACCTTGTTTTCTACTGCAATACCTCGGATGGCTGAATCAAACAAGTGTGACGTTTTTGTTGAAGGGATGGTAAGTTTCAGCTGGAAATAAGTCGGAAGGAAGGTGTGCCCGTGCCGGAGAGGATGGTCGGAGCATGCAAGAGTTTTGAACTCTCCAGATGCCCCAGCGAATTGATCTCCCAGTCTGCTACTCATGCCCCCACAACCTTCTAAACTGCTGCTAGCTGCCCTAGATGGACAATCTGATAGCTAATAATCACCCAATGTAGTAGAGTGATCTTATCAATGAGGATGCAGGCTACATGCGGAAGAAATATGGTGATCCAGAGTCCTGGTGAATGACTAGGGTTTCCCAGCTAAATGCCCCAGCTGTACGAATGAACCTGCAAATAACCTTTGGACATATACTGGAACACTAGATAATGATGAATGCAATAGACACGGTGACAAACCTGGAAGGTTTATCCTGAAAGAGACTAGAGCGGATATCTCACTGCCAAAATCCCGTTAGCTGAAGATGCCGTCTCCAACCCCAACTGCTGTGGCCGCACACTGTGCTGCTACTCAAGAGCTCTAAAATCAATAATAATCCAAAAGTAAAGTCTCCATTCACTTTATCTTTCTTTTATAACTTTCAACTGCGAAAACCCTGACTTTTGACCTAATTAGGTCGCTTTAACTTCTAATTTGCAGTTGACTTGCATGCATGCGCATGGAGACTTAATTGGGTGCATGCATCATTAAATAATGTTTAGATGTCATGCATGTCACTTTTAGGGTTTGCATGCATATCACTTTTAGGGTTTACATGCATGTCATTTTTAGGGTTTGCATGCATGCCACTTTTAGGGTTTGCATGCATGTCACTTTTGGGAACATTACAGTCCTCCCTCGCCAAAGATTGCTTGTCCTCAAGCAATGCCAACGCAAATCCACAATCAATCAACTGAACCAACTGAATCCGGGGATGATCCCAGGGTCCCAAATTATCCTAAGAGATCTGTAGCACCCTCTGCTCAAAACACTGCACTGTACGGTACCATCACCAGAGACCTCCTGAAAGCACCCTCTAGCAATCACTAAACTGTCAGTCACTGTAATCCCAGTAATCAATTTGAGAATTGAAGAGGTCAAAATGCATCCACCGCTACCCTGCGTAGTATCGACACAAGGAGCATCATGTAGACTCCTAAGTAACACCATCAGTAAACACTGTATCCATCCCTCATAAGGTCTTCCACCTGGATCCCAATGCAAACTTGTGCATATTTCATCCCAAATATCTGAAGGTTCTTGTGGGACTATACCCTTGGCTAGGAATGTCTTCCCAAGAATCGCCTGCTCAATAGGTCACCAACTCTTAATCTCTCTCCAATCCAACCCCTAAAAAGTACCTTGTCCATAAGCACCATCACAAGGAATAATCCTACCAAGCTGACATTCTACCCTTCTGATTTCAACTGGAATGCTCATATACTGCTGGTTAATTTCTCGATCCTGGCCAAGCTGTGAAAACCATCCACCATTATGCAAATGTGGACTCAAGCTACTGCAAGCCCTGTCTATGTACTCCTTAAGAGGACTACTTTGAAATGCAATAGTATGTTTCTCCAGCTACCCCATCAAAGAATCTAACTGTTGTTCAATACTAGAAATCCTGACCGCTGACTCGGTACATACAACTCGAAGAACAGTAAGCTCAACATCTCGTTGTACTATGGTGTCTCGGAGTATCTCGGTCCTCTCTTTCATCGCTAGAATGCTTTCTTTAACATGTTCAATATTCTTTCAGTGACTATCATCTGGAATCTCTATCTCATGTATGTATAAACTCTCCCTAACCTCCATGTGTGACTGCTCACTGTCTCAACTGCTGTGCTCATTGCCTTGCACCTCATGTATTTCGCTTGTCATAACTGTCTGGATTCCTACTGTAGGTGATGAAGAGTGTACCAACTCCAACTCATCACACTGTTTGTCCACAATCTGACTAGCGAATGTGCTTGTGTCGCTAGACTCACAGGATGGCTCATCACATGGCTCATCATGTACTGTTAACTCCAAATGAAGCTCACCAACTACTTGTACCTCATGCTCATCTTTCTTCACTCCCCCAACTATGCCTTTAAGGAGATCCTCATCCAAATGCAAAGTAGCCAATTTTCTGTCTCAATCATGGGGTTGAGCTGGAAGTATGTATCCAACTTTTGCACCCAATTCCTGGCTGGGCCACCTCGGGTGCCCTCAAAGGTAGGGATAGTCAGTTTCCCTACAGTGCGTTGTAACTCATAGTTCTGGGTGAATGGCCTATTGTAAGCTTTGGGTTTGTTCTTACTTTTAAAGTGGCATAAGTCGGTGAAGGTCATGGCTGAATGGAAGTCCTCTCCTAAAGCTCTATATTCTCTCAGATAGGCACTCATGGATTCTTTTGGTTCTACTTGTGCTAGAGGCACTGCAGCTGGACTATCTAAGAATTGAGGCATGGTAGGTCAAAAAGGCTTGTATATATGGGGATGGCTCTGCATGTTGGTATGTAAGTGCTCCCTACTACTGCTGGTAGATACCCTATCACTGTTGGGAAATAAGGGACTGTGTGGGGTGGGCCCATTCTTCTCAGTCATTTTCCTGAAGGTGCTCATCATTTCTTTTTGCCCGTTAGTGAGTTCTTTTATGGCTAATATGAGACTATCGAAAGTTGTTTTGTCATCATCGGCCATTGTTTCTTTGCCTTTTCCAAACTGATATTCTCTGTTTCCCAAATCTACGTCCTCTAACTCCTCTTCTCTGTCTCTATACCTCTGTCTCCTGTGAGTAATGTTGTATGGAACTTCTGAATTCATTTATATTTTTGCATGCCCATAGCTGGCAACGAAAATAGCTTTGATACCACTGTAATATCCCAAATCTTGATATTTTCTATTTCTATGCAAATTTACTGAAACAGTTGGGCATGCAAACTGCCATGCAAAATTCCCCTATTTTATAGCTGAAATTAGGGTTAGGGTTTGCAGGATAGAATGAACACTTACCATTGATAAGCCGACTGAATATGCTCCAGAGAGAAAACGCATGCAAGATGAGCTGAGTTGATGAAGAAATGACCTTGTTTTCTGCTGCAATACCCCGGATGGCTGAATCAAACAAGTGGACGTTTTTGCTGAAGGGATGGTCAATTTCAGCTGGAAATAAGTCGGAAGGAAGGTGTGCCCGTGCCGGAGAGGATGGCTGGAGCATGCAAGAGTTTTGAATTCTGCAGATGCCCTAGCGAATTGATCTGCTAGTTTGTTGCTCACGCTCCCACAACCCTGTAAACTGCTGCTAGCTGCCGCGGATGGACAATCTGATAACTGATAATCACCCAATGCAGTAGAGTGATCCTATCAGTGAGGATGCAGGCTGCATGCAGAAGAAATATGGTGATCCAGAGTCCTAGTGAATGACTAGGGTTTCACAACTAAATGCCCCAATTGTACGGATGAACCTGCAAATAACCTTCGGACATATACTGGAACACTGGATAATGATGAATGCAATAGACAAGGTGACAAACCTGGATGGTTTATCCTGAAGGAGACTAGGGTAGATATCTCACTACCGAAATCCCGTTAGCTGAAGACGTCGTTTCCAACCCCAACTGCTATGGCCGCACACTGTGCTGCTACTCAAGAGCTCCAAAATCAATAATAATCCAAAAGTAAAGTCTCCATTCTCTTTATCTTTCTTTTATAACTTTCAACTGCGAAAACCCTAACTTTTGACCTAATTAAGTCACTTTAAATTCTAATTTGCAGTTGACTTGCATGCATGTGCATGGAAACTTAATTGGGTGCATGCATCATTAAATAATGCTTAGATGTCATGCATGTCACTTTTAGGGTTTGCATGCATATCACTTTTAGGGTTTGCATGCATGTCATTTTTAAGGTTTGCATGCATCTCACTTTTAGGGTTTGCATGCATGTCATTTTTAGGGTTTGCATGCATGTCACTTTTGGGAACATTACAGCCTCCATGATGGTTCTGTTCATTCTGTCCGCAACAACATTTTGTTGAGGATTGTAGGGAGTAGTTAGTTCCCTCTAGATTCCGGCATCTTTACAAAACGTTTCAAACTCTTTTGAAGTATATTCTCCGCCATTGTCTGATCGGAGTGTCTTGATTCTTTTGTCTGAAAGGTTTTCTATCAAGGCTTTGAATTCCTTGAATTTTTCAAACACTTCATTCTTTGCTTTCAAGAAGTATATCCATGTCTTTCTTGAATAGTCATCAATAAATGTAATATAGTATTCAAAACCATTCAAGGATGTGGAGGACATTGTA
The DNA here is from genome assembly GCA_001517045.1 of Pseudotsuga menziesii. NCBI lineage: Eukaryota > Viridiplantae > Streptophyta > Pinopsida > Pinales > Pinaceae > Pseudotsuga > Pseudotsuga menziesii. The sequence goes on from LPNX010992356.1 coordinate 182,766, forward strand.
CTGCATACATCTGAATGAATTAATTCCAATGTACCTTTAGTTTTTGTTTCACTCTTTGGAAATGGATTCTTGATATTCTTTCCTTTTGCACATCCTTTGCAAAAGCCTTCATGGTTGATCTTCAAGTCTGGTAGTCTCGTCACTACTTTATTCACATGAGGTAGTGCTTTGTAATTTATGTGGGCAAGCCTCCTATGCCATAGTTCACTAGGGTTAGTGGTCTCATGAACAAGGGTTGTTTCTAAATGTCCCTTGAGTTTATACAGGCCTCCTTCTTCTTCACCGATGACAACTACATCTTCAATTGACTTTCCTTAGGGCCACATGAGTACTTGTCCATTTATGAATGCAACTCTATATTCTTTTTTATCTAATGCTAAGATAGAAAGTAAGTTCTTCTTTAGACCTGGTACAAATAAAACTTCCTTCATCTTCAGGGGTTTTCTTGAATCAAGCTTGTAGCTTGCTTCACCAATTCCTTTGATTGGATATTGATACTCATCTCCTAGAGATACTTTCTGAGGAGAGTTCCTTTCTTCAAGTTTTGACAGAATTTTCTTTTGTCCCTTCATTTGCTTTGAAGCATCACTATCAATAAGCCATGTGTCTTCTCCATGGGTTATAGACCCAGAGAGTGCAGAGAATAGTACATACTCTTTTGCATTTTCTTCTCTTGCTTGCTTTCTCTGAGGTCCTTCTTCTTCTTCTTCATTCTCATCTTCAACTAGATGTGCATGATGTCTTTTGTTGTTGTTCCTCTTCTTGTATTCTTCTTTCTTCAAAGGACAATTTCTGGCAATGTGTCCTACCTTATCACAATTGAAGCATTGAAAGTTGGAGTAGTCCCTCTTTGGGAAACTTTCTCTTGTTCTTTGGAACCTTCTGGCACGCATAGTTTGGATGAATGAATCCCGGGGTCTAGTGAGACCATTGAGAGCAATCATAACCAACTCATCTTTATCAAGGTTGCTTCCAATGGCTTCTAGTTGTTCGTTGAACTGGGAGACCCTTGTGAAATAGTCCTAGATGGATTCTCCATGACTCATCTTGGTGCTCTTCAATTGAGCTCTTAGATTCATCTTTCCGTTGATGTTTCTTCCTTCATACATCCTTGCTAGGGCATCATACATTTCTTTCAGAGTGTTCTTGGATGTCACTTGAGGGATCAAGTGATCCTTGATAGAGTCAACAATAATCCTTTGTGCCCTAATCAGATGCTTCTTGTGCTTCTCCTTAGCTTCAGCCTCATCAGGTTCTGCAACTTCTTCCTCGATATATTTGTCAAGATCATTCTCCTTGAGAATGAGGCCAATTCTGTATTTCCATGCTCAGAAATTCTCTATGCCTTCTAGTTTGGCCTCAAGCTTGGTGCTTGAGGCCATCTTGTCAGGAGATTACAAAAAAATGGAATTCTTGAAAATGAGAAACTGATCTTACCAGAAGATGCGCTTGACTGAGTCGAGTTGACTGGTGTGCTTGGTTTCTGGAGATCTCAAGTCTTCACCTTTCAAAACTGACTTGCGAGATTCTGCAGTGCAATTTTCTGGTTTTCTGCAGTTTTCTGGTCTAGTGTCAAACTAGGGTTTGACTTTCCTGGAGATCTACCCACTCAAAATTTCGATCTCAGGCTCAGTGGATGCGCTCTAGGAGGGCATAACTTTCCATGCAGTCAGATCTTCAAAAATCAAATTTTCTCCGAGACACTAATTTCTTATCGGAGAGGGAGAGAGGGATTTTTCACCTTGTGAAAGTTGTCCTATTCAGTCTATTTCTGATACCATGTTAAGATTCTCTATGCTAAGCTAGAGTATTAGCATTCAATTCAATTTCATGATAATAATAGCGTACAGGATCACTGAAAGAAATAGTATCACAAGATCAACACAGATTGACCTTGGGAAAACCCTAAAGGGAAAAACCCAGCAAGAAAAGCTTCCTCAATATAGATGATCAAAAAGATAAAAGATAAGACTTCAAACTGGTCCTTCTCCTCCTTGCAGATAAGATTCTCTCTCTCTCTCTCTCATGTGCTATACAAGTGTGTGTCTGTGTGTTAGAAATGAGGAGCGCCTCTCTCTATTTATATTCTTCCGCTCACTTGATTTGTCATTCAGCTAAGTCAGCCCCACTAAACTTGACTGGGCCGACTTCTCTAGGGAGACTCAAAACATCATATTATTATATTCCGGAGGGTGCTAATGAACCGACTTACAACGGAGGGTTTTCCTCGTGACTCTCTACTGACCTAATACAATAATATCATCCTGACGGAGAAATAATAACATCTCTGAAAGGTTACATCAATAAAATACATTTAGAATATTCTTCGAAGTTACAATAATTCAACACATTGATATATTAGGCCTATATTTTGATGCTTGCAGTCATTTAAAGTGCCTTTCTTCCATCCTTTTACCATTAACCATTTAAGGCTGTTGCATGTGGAAATTTCCACGAGTAAACAAATTGTTTTACTATCTCTTTGGCAGCTTATTTGCAGGTCAGAGATCACCTTTTTACTGCTGTTATAAGAAGTTTTAAGCACAGATTTACAGGTTGGACAGCTGCGTACAAAGGTTAGAGACATCCCCGTAAGGTTGGCATGCACCAGCCCAAACAGAGAGGAGGTCCATCAGTGACAGATTGGATGAATTTTACTTACAAGTTAGACTGATTTTTATCACAGATTTCAAAAGATTAGTACGTTATACAGTGCAGAAATTATTGCTAACTGGTGGGGTGGCTACAGTTTTGAAGAAGTATTCTCTGCTGCGATCTTGTTTGAACATTGTCATGGTCAAGTTATTGTTGTAAGCATTGGTCAATTTTGTATCCGTACCGAACTAAACATTAAGACTAGACTTTTGTAATTTTCTTTTCACCAAATTCTTTTGTACCACTTATTTTCTAGTTGATAGATAAGGGGGATGTTGGGATGCACTTTTTGCTTTGTCAAATATAAATAATGCTAACTTCCTTGTCTGTTCTCAAGTTAATCTTAAGAGGGGAAGTTGAAAATATGTTGGTTAATTTGTATTTAGTGGACATTAGTTGTCCTAATGGCCTGTCTTTAGTGTGGTGGTTCAACATTAGTTGTCCTAATGGCCTGTCCTTAATGTGGTGGTTAGAAGGTGGTGTTAGCGGTCCCTTATTGATATGGTGGTTAAAAGGTGGACTAATGGTCTGCAATTAATTTTGTAGACTATTTGTTGGGGTCTTGACCCCCATTGTAATATAGTACAATATACCTTTTGTGATGTGAATAGAGCACTATTTTAGATTGGGGTTTTACCCGATGTAGATATGCCCCTTATAAATTTGGTGTTGAGCTTTATCATTTTATGTCTTGATGTGCAATATGTGTGGAGACTCTACTTTCCTTCTGGAATTTATGTTCAAAATTTTAACAACAGAGACTGCCAAAACTAGTCTTTTGTAACCTTTGGTTGGCAGAATGAAGTTCATAAATTGGTGACTAGTCAGACAGTTGACATTTCTCAGTAGTGGTGACTGGTGGACATAAACAATGACCATCATCACTTCGAGCATGTCCTTGACATAGACATCTAGTGCTAGGACCACCTTCATATGGATGACGGGAACACATTTAAATGGAACACACACTTGTAGGAGATCCTTGAAGAAGAAATGGAGGAAACTTCTGTCACAAAAACCAAAATCTTCTTTATCAACAAGAAAGATGCTTTCTAGGAAGCAAACCCAATAGCCTTGAGAAGAAAACAAGAAAATGCTTTTAGGTTGTATGGAACATATTTTGTTTAATGCAGATCAAAAGAGCTGAACTATCCTTGTCATAATTATTTTGTGTTTTATGGTGTGGCTGTTAAAATAGTATTATAGTATTAATATTCTCAGCATGAAGTTTAGGTTATGATATTGAATTGTAGTCCACTTTTTTTTATTTACAATGTGTTAAAGACTGACGAGCTATCTGGTGCATAGTTTAAACTTTAAACTTTAAATCATTACTTTAAAGAATGGATTTCTTTAAGAATACTGACAAATGTCATCTTTGTAGCAGCGGATGTGTGAATATTGATAACTTCCTTCTGGTGCTGGGATTGGGAAGAAATCCTTTCTCTGAGAAGGTGAGCACCTATGTTGACCTTATTCTAGTGGGCTGTAAAGATATTTTAACAGGCTAAGTTTTCTTTACTAATGACGTGAAGTAAATTATAATTGTGTATGGAAGAATATATCACTGTATTTATTTATCTGTCCCTTCTGCCTTCTGAATAATCTACAAGAACTTTAAATTTCACATTTGTGGGTAGTCTGTCTATTGTAAAAGCGTAGTGTCTGGTATGGGAAGTAGCCCTTTGTTTCCTTTGTTTTCGGTGATCCCAAATTGTTTGATGTTTGCTATTTGTAAATTCGTAAAGAATCATGGGCATGGTACTTGTGTCAATTTAACTATTGTCATAAATTTGCATGCTTATCTGTATAATTTTTCAGCAGCATAATCTCACCATTGATCAAAAGGCAATGAAAATATGCTTGGGCTTCCTATTCTGTCATATTGTTTAATTCATAAGATAGAACTTGGCAACAGAATATGGGGACAGGATCTATAGTTTTTTTCTATCTGCATTCTTTAAAATCTAAGTAACATGACACTTCCAAATACGGCCCATGTCCCGTATTCCACGTGTCAGACACGACACTTTCCCTAATACGTGTCCGACACCAAAATTTTTGTGTCCTGAAATATGGACACTTTCCAACCTATGATACCCGACACGTCCATATAAGCCATCGTGTCGGACATGGTCACGTCCTGACGCGGTGTCGGACACTTGTTTTGGACATGTCCTGTTTTAGGACATTCCAAAACACATGTCCGACACCGTGTCAAGACGTGTCCTAAAAACAAGACACCTTGTCCGACACCATGTCAGAACGTGTCCAAAAAACATGACACTTCTAACCAAAAAAAACTGTAATTTTTTTTTTTATCCTCATTCATTCACAGTTTTTAGTCAGGCTTGAGCTCTAAGAAGGTTTTTTTTTTGCAGGTGAAGAGCATTAGAAGGTTTTCCATCTTGATCTACTCCATTTTGTATTTGCCAGTGGCATTTCGACATCTATGTAATACATTTTGATTTCAATGACTTAGTGAGAAATTTTTTGAGTCTATGAGAACCCATTGCACCAATGGAATTATAGTCCCCCATGTTTGTCATCCTTCTCTCTCTGCAATTTGTAATGTATTTTTATTATTTTTTCATATACATTTACATATTACGTTGTTTGGCTCTTATTTGTGATGTATTTTTATTATTTTTCCATGTACATTTAAATATTACATTGTTTGGCTCTTAGCCTCTCAAATCAAGTGAGGGAGCACACCAACAAGTATTCTGTGGGGGGCATATTCCACAAATAACATCACAAGGGGATTCATTTCACATAGGGGAGGTTACCCCTTATTTCTATTTCTACCCATGACATTCAATCTAAGTGACATCACCATTGTAAGTGGCATAATCTAAAATATAAAGCGTATACATAGATGAAATACTTCATTCTTCCATATATTTAAAGCGTGTATATAATCTTTAAATATAATTTAAAATATAATTGATAGATGAGATTCTTCATTCTTCCATCTTAATCCACCCCTTTTTGTATTTACTATTACAATTAGTCTACTTGCCATTTTCCAATGGCATTCCGACATCTATGTAATACATTTTGATTTTGATGACATAATGAGAAATATCGTTCTGACTCCTAAGTATTGACATCTTGATCTATGACATTCACGAGTATCATGAATTATCTATGTGTCTTATAATCTCATTGTGATTACTGATTTGTAAATGTGTAAGTACTAATGTTAAATGTGCATTGATTTTGATTTCTATTGAATATTTGTAAAAATTTGGATCTATATGTCTATATTTTTAATATATATATATATATATATATATATATATATAACGTGTCCTACGTATCCTGATTCCGGGGATCACTGTGTCTGTGTCGGACACTCGAATCTCCGTGTCCTTCGTGTCTTGTGTCCTCGTGTCAGTTGACTTAGTTTCCAACACGTGCCAGGAACGTGTCCTGATTTCTAGACAGGTGTCTTGTCAAAATGGGTATAGAGGAGGAGAATTAGGAGGATAGAGGAAAAAGCAATGATAGTAATACTAATTTTGACATGGAGGAGTAGGAGGACGATTGACAGTGGCTAGTACCATTGATGAGCTATGATATTCTTCCCTATGGCTATTTAGTATTTTCATTTTGTATCTAGCAGTATTGTAGATACTAAACTTAGTACTAAGTAGTATCTACTCTATTTTGTATTTGCCGGTGGCATTCTCTCGATATTTATTTAATATATTTTGATTTTTGTGGTTTAATCATAAATATCAAATATGCAGCTTATGGTTCAAAGTTCATGATTCATTGATAATTGTATTATTGATTTATCATTGTCATATTTCAATTGAATGATATTAGGATTGATGTACATTGTATATACTTCTAGTTTTTAAAAAATGTAGATCTTTGTCTTTTTTCAATATATAGAAATATATAATTTTTTAATATATATATAAATGTGTCCCCCGTGTCCTATATCCGGTGTCGTCGTGTCTTGTGTCGAATATTCATATTTTCGTGTCTTCCGTGTCCCGTGTCCTCATGTCACGTGACTTAGTTTAAAATAGATCTGTAGTTTTCTAGTTTCCATTTTATATGCTTAATTAATACAATAAGATAATATCATAGATTGAATATGATACATTAACACACTAAGCATGGAGCACTTATACTAGCTGTTAGAGCATTGCTTAGGAGATAAATCAATAGGATATGTTGAAAGACTTCTCAATATCAAGCGGTTAAATAAACAAGTTATGCTAGAAAAGACTTACATTGTACATACATTCTAGAAAAGTGGTTTTAGCATTTTTCTAAGAAAATTAGTTATGTGCCACCTTACCATTATATTTAAGGATTCATTCATTATCTGGATAAGATAAGAATATTAATATCCTTATCTGGAAAATAATATTCATTATATATGTTAGAGAAAGAATCACCTCCATCTGACTAATATCTAGTTACTTTACCAGTAGGCTGACATTATGCCGTAAAATATTGCGGTACTTAATTATCTTTTCCTTCAGAGGTATCTTGATAGAGGTTTAAGGATGCACCACTTTTCTTTGTTATCAGATGAAAATGGATTTGTTCTCTCTACATTTACCTCTCACCAAATTTATCTGCTAGAACTTGAGGATGTTTAGTTATACATTCAAATATCACATTCTAACATCCAACTGTGGTAGGATGGTGTGTATGATAGATTTGCTGAGTGCCTAGTTTCGTTTTGAATCACTTGTCTGGAATTTAAATATCAATGATCAAATGATGTTATTGTGACTATTTCATTAGGAAATTGTTTGTGTTTTAGACATCCTTGGGGTGGACCAGAATGAGAGAAAAGGGCAATAATTTTGCAGATGAATCTCATATTACATTGCTGTACAAGAAAGAGTATATCAAGGTGCATAAGGCAATGGTTCAGGTTGCCGATATAAAGATTACGCCTCCTACATAAACAGTGTCAGCATATCTGATTTAGCCCCAATCTCAAGAGAGTACATTCTTAGATATCACTGTTATATGTTGGAATCTGATAAGATTAGTAATTTTCTTTGGATGTTTATTTGTTCATATATTAGTTTTTAAATTCCTCAGTGGCTAGTATTAAAATTCAACTAGTATACCATTACTTCACTAACATAGTTGACATATTCTTCCCTTGATAATTTGGATCGAATTAGTTTCTTGTTTCAAGTATGTGCTGAATCCTGATTGAGTAATAATTTTGTAGGTGCTTTTGAGTTATACTGCAATTTGTTAAACCAAAAAAGAGCACATTACTTTTTAAAAAGTAAATTTAATAGCTCTCCATAGAGAGCGCCATATTTAATGAATCTCTGTTATTATTTCAACATAGGACTGAACATTTCAAACCTTTCTATTTTGGGCATTTTGCAGATTTTCCACTACATTGATTTGGAAAAACAGGGGGCAATTACATTCAGGGAGGTATGATGCTGTTCTCCTTATTGTGATTAATCTAATTTGGCTGCTTGTTGTGGTTAGATTTCTGAATCCAATAAGAAAACACGTATAACTTGTCCTTCTGGATGTTTTGACACATGGATTATGAACGTGTTCTTGCTTGTATAGTCAGAATAAGCCTGTCGGAATCTTTTGTCAAGGTGCATCTTACTTTATTTTAGTTTTCATCCTTGGAACATTATGTTCACATAAAATATTTTACTTTCTAAACTTGACCTGTATCCTTATGACTGCATGGATTTTAAATTGCCTTTCAGTTCATTCAAAATGCTTATTGTATTAACATAAAGAATGAAATTTAAAATGGATTAAAGTATTGGAGTTTGTCAACAGATTCAAGTAAATGAATTCTTTTTAAGGATCATGGATATGGTTTTCTTTATCGGTAAGGATTAAAGCCATACAAATGGGTTCTCAATGGCATAGTGAGATTAGCCATGGGTTCCCAATTTGTTTATCCTTGACCTCTACGGAAACTGTTGACATAAACAAGTTTGTTGTGTAATTAAAAAAGGCAATGTGAGAGTTCCTGTAGTCCTGTTAAGACAACAGTTTCTTGCATATTTTTCAGTATCATATCACCTAGATCTGTCTTTCAAAAGAGGATTAGATCATTTGCTTCTAGCATTGATAGAACCTTAGGGAGACGTGAACTTTTATAAAATCTATGGCATGAAAGTTTGAAACCTATTATGAAAGCTAGATATTTCATGATCTTATTCTAGACCCAACATGAGTTTTTCATTACAGTATAACCCTTGCCAGTATGATTATCTGGTGTTTTAGCATATTTTGCTAAAAGTAAATAAAAAGCCAACTCTTCTCTATTTACTATTCAGTAGCCACTGATGTAATCTGAACACATTATACTAGGATGAAAATTATGAAGGTTTGATATCAATTGCTATTTTGTATAGTATATGAAGTATTAATGTGCTTGAGGATCAGTTTTTCAATACTACCTTATACTGTTTCAGTTCTACACTTGCAGTTCATATTTTTATCGACATTTATCTTGAAGCAACCAAAGTTTCACCTCTTTTGTGAGTTGGCATTTAAATTTTGTGACATCGACAACAGAAGGTTTCTTTCAAAGCAAGAGGTAAAATAATCCCTTTCTGTCCCATAAATGTATACACATCTGTATAAATCTATTATCTCTAGTTGTTATTACAATACTGCTTTTTTATAGACATAAAATAAAAACTCTCTGATGTTTCTGTTCTCTCTTTCTACAAACTATTCATAAATGACTCAGATATTTGCTTTTAAATTTCAGGTTGAGACGGCGATGAAATTGGTTATCCCAGATCTAACTGAAGAAAATGTATGTTTTAAACATCTGCATTTTCAATATTTAATTAATTCTGAATAATGATATAAATGGTCAGTGGTTAAAAAGCAAATTTCATTATTTGAACTTTTTTTTAACCTTTCTTCCCTAGTTTTCAGCTGCTCTTTTATCATTATTTTAATAGATTCCCTTTATGAAACATATAAATCCAACACAATTTCAGGTTTTGTGCTTTGCAACAACCCTGCAACCTGGCGCCTGAAGATCAAATATCTCTAGACAGCAGTGCAGTGGGGGTTCAGACCTTCCACTAGTTCTTCCTCTAGACATTATACTATTTTGAGTTTTGTTTGTTCAGCCTCGGATCTTAGGACTTGGGAGAGATGGGTCTATTCCATGATAGACCTACCTCATTAGTTTTATATTTCTTGCCCCTGGACCTTTTACTCTTGTACATCTCCACCCAAGGCAGCCTCCTGTGCTTGGGGTTGAGGGTTTTCATGTTTCTTATGCTTCAAAATAGACTTAACACTCTGTTCTACATTATTTTACTTTACTGCTTCTTGCCTTTTATAGGAGACCATTTGGTACTCCTGCTTTATAATGACATCGTTATACTCGGCAGTCCCATTGACATACTTTTGTGGCCATTAGTTAGACATTAATAAATTATCAATCTATTCATCTCTATCTATCTACCTACATAGCTTATATCTTAGCCTGCACTCATGATGGTGTCAATAACATAATTATCTATTCCTATATGAATTCAACGAATGGGACTACTATTCTTAATGGTCTGCAATGTAAGCGACACTCATCTTTACGGGTGTTTGTAGTCAAATTGTTATTTTTGTCCTTTAAACCTCAGATCTAGACAAACAAACTGCTATTGATTTTGCTTTCTCAAATATTAAATTTCAACTCACTGATTTATTTGCACTGCTTGAATTAATTAACAGAATTATCTAGTGGAAGCACAATATAGGAAACAGATCATAGAACACATGCACAATTTTTCTTTCCTTCTAATCAGTTTTTCATTAAAATATTCCAAGCTTACAAGCACTACCTTCCTAGGAAAATGGCCCTGAAAAATACACAGCAAATCTGGCAAATTCTGCACCTCAAAAGACAAACTTCATCTGCAAATCTGCTTCGCAAAACTTCAGTAAAAACCCAGAAAAAATCCACTTCTTTGCTGCCCTGTATGTTCAGCTGTACGGATCTGTACTGTACGGATATGCACGGACCGATCCATATGACTGTACATATTTTGTATGGTTTGTTCGTATGTTTTGACTGTGGACTTGCACGGAATCCGTACAGCCTGTCCGTACTGTAGTATGACCTACTTCTGCTGAACAAGATTGCCTCTGCCTGATTTGGTACGACTGCCCTGCTACTTCCCAAACTGTTTCTTTCTCTCTCTTGGCCAACAGACTAAAAATCAGAAACTCATTCTCTCCCATTTGTTGCCGCCTAAAACACACTTGACCATGGAAAAGTATTCCAACCACTAGGTGTGTTTCTGAGGGCAACTATGAGTTTAGAACCCAATGTCACCTTGATTTCTAACTCCACTGTTTAGACCCAACTCCTAAAAAGGTCAAGGGGGGTAGTGCCTATTTATTATGTTTCAAAGGTTGTGTTTGTGGCAATCAATCATGCAAAAATGCAATAATTTCAAATGACAAGAAAACTATGCTTTGAAAATTTAACCGAATAAATATTTAAGAAAGAATAATGATCAATTGCTTGCTAAACTAGTACCTATTTCTCTAGGGCTATAGAGTCACAAATATACTAATTTAAGCTTAACAAAATTACAAGACACATAAACCGATTTTTAACTATTCACAATCTACAATAACCGATCATCAAATTAAATTGTTGAAAATACACTACGCAAATAAAACCAATGGTAAGTGAAACTTGCTTGCAACTGTGCTGAATCAAATAAAGAACTTGGAATAAAAGAATGCTTTGAATAAAGAATGTGCAATGAAGTGCTATTGAAGTAAATGATGCAATGTTTTGCAAATGGTCTTGTATCTTTGAATTAATTTTAGGTCTCACTTATGCTTAGGGGAATTAGAATGTTGTACAAGAAAATGTAAACTAACTAAGGTGTCTACCTCCAACCTTTATCCCTCAATTGAGAGAAACTGTTGGGTGCTCAAAGAGAGCACAAGGCACTCTCCTAGCTCCACAAATCAACCCCAAGAACTAGCCGAGTGTTCAACAGGAGGACACAGAGTGCCACGAGGCCCCCAACGACCTCTACCCCTTTAGCTCCACACACAAATCCTCTTTTCTCAATATTGCAGTAATAGATTGAAATTCCTATTATTCTAGCCAACTCGAATCTTCTCCCTTTCTTGTCACCCATGGCCAAACCAACCGATAAGGGGAGTGAATACAGGACGAAGATTGGGGCAAGGTTTATTTTAAACAAAATGAAGAATTTAACAATTATTAATAATGCAAGCCAACACGATATTGCAAAGGTGGCATAGCCAACTCATTTGCAAGGTGTGGGTAAATGAAAATAACAAAAATAGAATGCTAGCCGACACGATTTTGCAAGGATGGCATAGCTAAATCACTTGCAAGGTGTGGGCAAAATGAGATTGAAATAAAATAGAATGCTAGCCAACACGATTTTGCAAGGATGACATAGTCAAATCACTTGCAAGGTGTGGGAAAAATAAAAGAAGAAAATAAAAATAAAATGAAACTCTAACTAAGCTAAAGCCAATCCAATGTACAATTGCTTATGCAAAGGTGGGAAAGTCCAACTTCTTTTGCATGTAAGAATGATAAACAATGGAAACTTCAATTTGACTTAAAATGCAAAATAAGAAATCAAGTCCAAGAGACTCTCTTGCACTTGTTAGAATGGTTGAACTTTCAGCATAAGGAATAAGAGAAAAGAAGTGGTAAAAATTGTCTATTTGCCCCTTTCTTGTGATGGCCTTGAAGCTCTTCCTTTGGGGTAGCCTTTGCACCCTTGTTGGCTGAAATTTGACAGAGTTTTGCCTTGTTTTGTTATCAACCTACTAAAACCAGCAAACAAAAAATGATAAAATGTGTTCAAAATCACTTTGGGGAAGTTAGTATGTTGGTGCAATATATATACAAAATTTACACAAAGTTGCCAAATGAATAGTTTTGAAAGAACTTGAGTATATAAAGGTTAAAATCATATTTGAAACACTCAACAAACTAAAACTAAAATGCAGAAATTTGTATGTAAAGAAAGAGAAAATTGGTCTTGTGTTCTTCAAGAAGTGAAGGAATGGGACATCCAATTGAGGAATCCCACTCTTCAATCCAAATAACCTGCAACTTAAAAGTTTTTCACTACACAACTACTAGAAGGTGAGAATCAAATAATGAGCAAAGAAATCATAAACTTCAAACTAAAAAAGAAATGAATTTCTTTTGTTACAGGAATGAAAACTCACAAAATTTATGGAATACAAATACCATAAATCTTACCAAAGCAAATAGCTATGCTTCCTTGTCCAACCAAACTTGTGTTGCTCCTTAAGCATGGACGCAAATCATCAATGGGAACAATGGACACAAGATTCCTTCAAAGATTTTGATTAACAAAGCCAAACAACTGAAAATTACAATGGGCCAAGCAAGAGAGAAAGAATGAGAGAAAGAACATGAAAGGGTGTGTGTGTGTGTTCCCCAAATGAAGAGGGGAAGGAAGCCTCCTTAAATAAGAAATGAGTGAGGAGAGAGCCCAAGTGCATGGAAGCCACTTGTCAAAATGAGAGAGTGGGAGCTCAAAGAGAGGAACCACTTCTCTTCGGGGTACCTCCTAGGGTGAGAAAACAAATAGAAATGGGGGGAAAACCCCTCTAATATTTTTTATCTTCATTTTAGGCCCAAAGAGGGGGACCAATATTTTTAAACTTCAGTAAAAACCTAGAAAAAGTCTACTTCTTTGCTTCCCTGTACGTCTGACTGCACAAATTCCGTATGCTATGCCTATACAACTGTATGCATTGCGTACAGTCTGTTTGTACATTTGTACGAAATCTGTACGACTAGTTCGTATGGCAGTATGACCTGCTTCTGCTGGACAACATGACCTCTCCCTGATCTGATATGGTTTTCTTGTTGCTTCTCGAACTGCTACTTTCTCTCCCTTAGCCAAGAGATTGGAAATAAAAAAAGTCCTCTCCTACTCAATGTTGGAGTTTCTCTTTTGTGAGATGTGTTCTCTCCCCTTGTTTGCTTTTTATACTATTGTGATGAACCAAAACCCTAACTGCGATGGCTGAGATTAGATATCACTCACTTAATGTCAATGGTTGTGATTCATTTAATTAACTTAAATTACTAATGCCCAAAATTTTTGCATTTCTTCAAATTAACCCCAATTAATCTAAAAAGGCAGTCACTTTACCAATTGACATTAATAACGTGAATTTCCAAAGTTCATGAGAGTTATTAGTGACGATTTCCATAAGTAAGACACTAACTTATGAAAATACCTATCCGAGCTACAAACATCAACGACTGTAAACTTAAAGAAAACGCCAATGGTTATCACCTAGAAACAACTATTCACTTTCGACACGCCAGCTCTTGACTTGATCATGATAAGAGTGAAAGGCTTTGACTATGTTTCAGTGTTTTTGAATTTCTAACATCTTGTTCCAATATATGGAGTTTTATAGATTTCTCTCCAAATGAAAATAGTTGAAAACAATGAACAAAAGATTACATTGCCAAAACAAAATTAAAACAATCATGAAAACAAGCCATAACCTTCGTGAAGGAGATAAATCTTGACTCTAGGGTATCAACCAATAAAATCATGTATTCAAATTTAGTCCATAGTATCCCAGATTCCCAACTGATCCTTACAAAACTCTACAATTACATGAGATTCAACCTCAATGGAACTAGGGCATAAATATCACGTGTTGGAAGACCATAACACTAGTCATTTTTTGCATTACATTCGTTAAGGAACACTCAAGTGCCATTGGAGAATAATGATCCCTCAAAGAAGTTGAACAAGAAAAATATTGATTTTAAATATGAGAAAAAACATAAACAATGCTCAACAATGAGGATCATTTAGACTTTTAACCAGAAAGTAACTGCTTTGAATTCACACATTTTTTGATTTGTTATAGATGAATCAAAGCCTTAAATTAGACTCGCTATTAATTTGGCATGCTACAACGTTATAGATGTTAGCTTTTGGGTTACTTTGAAAGTGTTACACCATGTTTGGGGGTGCTTAATGAGATTTGGGGTACATGGTGTATGATCAACCCTTGGATGGTTTGAGATGATTTGCATATGGGAGATGGCTCATGATGGGCTGGCAGATTGGAGATGGCTTATTTAGTGGTCTTGCCATTCTTTCCTAAGGTGTTGGAGTTCTCTTAATAGCTTGGGTGACATCCTTCATGATGGCTACATGGAGAGGGTTGCTTGCTTGGAGAACGCCCTTCTTAGGAGGAGCATTTTGTATTTTGGAGGAGGGCATCAGCCTTAGACAACACAGTGTAGCTTGGATTCTTGTATGGAGGCTTGGAGTTGGTTTGGGGACATGTTGGTTGTGACATTGTGGAGCGTCCTTGCATTGTGGAGCGTCCTTGCTTGTTGATGACATAACCTTGGAGCTTGACATGTGTACCCTTGGAGTGTAGCGCTCCATTTGTGTGAGCCTACTTGTGTGATTATTGTAGGTTGCTTGTAAGAGCATTGGCTCATATTGTATTGTTGGTTTCCCTTACTTCCTATATATATAGGAAGGAGAGAGTCCTTCAATCATTTATCATCCTTGTTCACTCATGTAGAGATGTGACTAGGAGTGCACTAGTTATCCTCTCTCTCTCTCTCTCTCTCTCGGAGTCACTAGGGGTTCTTAATCTTCTTGGAGCATCTCGAAGTCTAGGATCAGGGTTTCATCCCTTGAAGATTTGGAGATTAGGATTTTGAGATGAAACCCTATGTTATATTTGGTGAAGAAGAAGAGGAGACCTCTTGCCTTCGAAGACTTGCTTGAGTGATTCATGATTGTTGGAGCTCCTTGGTTGAGCTAGGATTTTCTTGGTTTTCCCTAGTTAGGGTTTTGGAGAGCTAGAGGATTGTACTAGCCTTGTGATAAGGATATGGTATGTACATGAATTTCATCCTATTCATATTGTTGAAAATTCTGGTTGTCCAACACTAGTGTAAATTGCAGATTTGATTTTCAGCGATCTATATTCTTCATAGTTTGTAATTTTCAACACTATGTGTCTTGCTGATTTGACATAAACTAAGGGTTATCATGTTAAGTGATTTAACATTGTAGTTGAAGAAGATAAGGGCTATTTTGCTTCTGTATTTACAGCTCTAAATAAGTGTGTTTCATATTTGGTTTATGCATGATAAGATTGCCTTAGAGGGATGAAACTTATTGGAATACTTTGTATCTTTTCTCTTGGACTGCCTTGATGTTTGGGGTTGTCAAGAATTAAAATAATGTATGTTGTTGCTGCTGTTTTGTTTGTATTTCATAACAACCCTAAGGCTGAAAATTCATAGGGTTAAGTTCCGGAAAACCTCTAGAGGTGAAATTTCTGTTTTGCATTAAAACACTTGAGCACAGAAATTTCAGCATGGTATCAGAGATTTTGTGGCTGTGATCACTTTAGGTGTAGGAGGAAGCTAGTATTTCAGCTGAAGATTACATGGGAGAGGTGCTTGACCTTGTTTGAGGTTATTGGGTGTGATAGCCTAGGTTGGTTGGGAGAAGCACGTGAACTATTTGAAGGGTTTGTCTACTTCATATATTGTTGATTTTGTGCATGAGAGATTTTTTCAAGATGTCTCAGGTGATTCTCCATCTTAGATAGTGTGATAGGTTGGATGGAGCTTCCTTTTTTGGTCCTTGGAAACTTATACTTTAGATACTTATGGAGGAAATTGATCTTTGGGAGCATGATGACAAAGAGATTTCAAAAGCTACGGATCCAACCAAATTGGCCATTCATTGGAAGAAGGAAGGCAAAGTGAAGAGAATCATTCTAGATTATGTAAAGGATCATTGCAAATAAGGAGACATGTAAGAAAATGTATGATGCTTTGGTTGAGTTGTTTCAAAACTCATATGCTTCTCAATAGATGCTCTAGAAAAACCATCGTTTAGTCGTTTGGTTGAGAAAGACGTATACTATAGTGAGCTACTTAACTAGGATCGTTGAGTTGAATGATTAGTTGGCTTCCATTGGAAAAACAATGGAGGATGAGAAGTTGGTATCGATTCCCTTAAAAAGGACTTGCTCCTGCTTGGATGCCTTTAGTCATGGTATTTGTGCTCAAGAGACTGTGTACCCTTGCATTTGGAGCCTTGCTTGTGGATGACATCACCTTGGAGTTTGACAGGTGTACCCTCGGGGTGTAGTGCTCCACTTGTGTGAGCCTACATGTGATTGTTGTAGGTTTCTTGGAAGGGCACTTGCTGAATGTTGATTATTATAGCTCATATAAGTGCTTCTGCGTGGGCTAGGTGTAAGGCATCCAGGAGTTGTCCATTACCTCTCTAGGTACTTGCTCAATTTATTAAGTGACTTTTATATTTTTTCTTAAGTTTAACTCAGGAAAAGCACATTAATTAATTTAATGTTGGCTAATGAATAAGGCTTACTAAAGTGAAATATTAAGTGAACTTTAGATTATGTCATGACTATTGATTTTAAGCGAGGCTCAAGATCTAATCTTATCCATCCATCACTTTGGAGATTGAGGGTTAGGGTTTTGGTCATTGAAATGACATAAAAGAAATCCTAGGGAGAGGAGAAAGACACACAACATCACAATATCATTTGAGAGAGTGATTTTCTCAAGAGAAGAATGAGAGACTTAGTGGTTGAAGAAAAAAGAGAGAATCGATTTTTTAAGGCAAGATCTGGAGGAAGAAGATAGAGTTGATTTACTCAGTCGAACTAAGAGAGCCAATACATACCAAGCTGTTAGGAGGTCCATAAGTTCCGTATGATAGCCACATGGCTCACTCAGGGTGATGGAGGGTGATGCAAGGGTCGATTTGGTTGAGGCTATATTGTTGAGGCCAATTTCTCCCTCACTAGGTCGATTTCCCAAGGGCCGAATTCACCAAGAGGAAGTCGATTTTCTCCAGGGGTTGATTTAGCCAGAGAGGTCATTTTACTAGAGATGCCAATTTTCCTGAGGAACTGAGTTACAAGTTCCATTGTTGTAAATTTTTTAATTTCTCTATGAGCCAAGATCTAATAAAAGAAACATTGAATGTCGGTTTAAACCCCATTTGGGGTTTTCCAAGGTAAACACTTGTGTCATTGTGGTGATTTCTTGTTTTGTTTCGCAGCATTTTTATTGGTTAAAAATATCATTGTATTTGTGTTTATAATTTCAAGAGTAAGCTACAACAGTAATTATTTCTATGTATAAAAATTATTGAGAACATAAATCATATATGGTATTGAGAAGTTAACATGGTATTAGAGCTCAATAATCTCCGAGAAGAAGCAAATTGATTGGCAAGGGTTTACAACAGAAACAAAAAAATCTTTAGTCAAGTATTTGGTTGGATAGGATGGTAGCAACTAGTCTAAGATTTGAGGACCAATTGGAGAATGCATCCAACTAATGGAGAAAGGGATTTGGGAGTTTGTTAATAAGAAACAAACCCCTCCTATTGGTGCTACACAATTCACTGCCCATACTCAAAATGATGCGAAAGACAAGAAAATCATTCTAGTTGCAATGAAGGATCATGCGCTTCCTCATTTGTCCGGAAAGAAGACAGGTAGGGAAATTTGGGAATCTCTAACAAAGCTTTATCAGAGTGATAACCACAACAGGAAGATGGTGCTGAGGGAGGAGCTTAGGGGTGCCAAGATGTCCAGTTCAAATACAGTGGCTTCATATCTTACAAAGATCACATAGGTTTGTGATAAGTTGGCATCAGTTGGGGAGATAGTGACAAATCCAAAATTGGTGAGGATAGCTCTAAACGGCTTCACTAAGCCATGGGTGCCCTTTGTTAAAGTGATTGTTGCACGAGAGAATCATCCTATCCGGGAGAGGTTATGGGATGGCTTCATCCGAGAGGAGACTCAAGAGGAATCTCTGTATGGAAGCCAATGAGGTGTACATTAAGCAACCTCAGGGCTTTGAGGTGCATGGGACAGATTCTCTTGTGTGCAGGCCTAAGAAGGAATTATATGTTGGACACAATCACATAATCATATTCATTAGTTAAATCAACCATGAGTCACAATCATCACATCAAGAGAGACACAAGAATATTTGTAATTTTGATCTTTATTTATGGTAATGGTAGACTACAATCTTCTCGATTACAATCAGCACCAACTGATAAAAAGAGCACCAACTCTTGTAATAGGACCCAACCTAGTTTTCTTAGCTCCAACTAAGAAGGGTTTGAAAAATCCAATCTTCAAGTGCAAGATTCCACTTGCAAGCTTGATGCCAATCTTGATTGTCATCAATCTGTTGGTCAATCATCACTCAACCTGCTCATCGATGTTGTTGGTCATCTGCTCATCACTCTTTGGTCATCAACTCATCAATCACTGCTGGTTAATCTTCTCTTCTTATGAACTTCGTTGGTCAATCTTCTCTGCTCATTAATGGACTGCTCATCAATATGGCTTGCTAAGTTAGTCAATATGCTCATGCATACATCAACTCATCTCATCATCATAGTTCATCATTAAGGGGAATGTATCAAGTGTATATCATATCAACATCATCAATGCATGCATACAGTATCATCAAGGAGAATGTATACAACATTCCTATTCAACATTGTACATCATTGTTTATATTGCTGTTTGTACATCATTGTACATGCATCTTCATCATCATCAAGGTAGTACAATGTGCATCATAGTAAGTAGGGAATCATCTTATGTTCATCACAATAGAACATCAACATATCATCATCCAAGTACATGATCATTATGTCTTCATCATCTTGCCAATGCAATACTGTACTATACCACTGTATACATTTGATTGTACAACATTATACAAACATACCTTGATTAGTGGATATACTTAGGGCTGTGTATACCTTCTTCAAACGGTGAATCTAGGACTGTATAAGTGGTTGTGCTAAACTCCATCGATCCATGACTGTAATAAGCCCAAAATGAAGTGTTACTGTTGTAACCTTTGAATGCCTGTTAGTGCTATTGAGATCAGCATATGTTGTCTTCTAGGGCAGTCATAGAATGTTCACTCCTATGTTGCTGTAGACCTCGAATTCTGGGCAACAATGACCATTATATTCCATCAAAATTGTACACCAAACTGCGGTAAACCATAAGCACGTCCAAGAATTGGACTGCCAAAACAAATGAAGATACTTTCTCTGCTAAAAAGGACTCGGGATTTTGCTGCAAACTTCGTTGACTACTCCTCTTCTCTGCAATTCGGGACTTTAGAAACGCTCCAACAGTCACCTTCGAAATTGCCTCAGTTCAACCTCAGCCGCAAGCTCTCTCTTCTACACATCATTGGATAGATCAAGATGTTGCTCCTGCTGTTCCTCTTACCCGAATTTTACCTCATTCATTTGGCCACCGAAAAACCCTTAGTTGCTTCAGTTAGCGAATTTGCCTCAGTCTCGGAAATTCAGAGGAAAAGATCAAATTTTTGTGTGTAAAAATGAGAACGCTGATTGGGTATTTATACACATTTTCAATTATATTTTTTAGCCGACCTGTAATAAAATCAATTTTTATTTTTAAAAACTTGTAGGCTGGCCGACTTCTTCAAGGTCAGCAAGGTATTGTTTATTGTTTAATATTCAATATTTTGGTGTTTTTATTTGTCACATAAACCCTTCAAATTTCTTCACCCATGGTTCCTCATAAATTAATGGAAAGGGTCACGATGGTCTTGTGTTCAAGCATCAAAGACCCAAGGTACCATGTGCAAGGATTTTAATGATACTTTCAAAGTCTTCTTCAAGACATTACCTCCTTCAATGCCCCAAAAGCATTCTTACCATAAGAGGGACCAAGGACCCTTAGTTAAGGGTGTGCACTTGTCCTTAAGATCAACGTATGTGTGCCATGTGTCCACCACATCATCAACACCAAGGGTGTAACAAGGCACAACTGTCATGTTCCCCAAAAATCCAAGGTGACCACACACAACATCTTCACCCCTCCTTCAAAGGTACAATGACCATCAAGTGCAAATAAGTGTGTCCAAGAGTCCAAGCGTCATCATAAGTTTGTGGGTGCCTTTATCATGTCATCTAAGTGCATCGAGTGCAAGCGATGGGATTCATGACCTTTGTAAGGGCATCAAGGTCTTCATCAAGTCATCAAGGACCTTTAAGCCATCAAATGTGGGTCCAAGGGCTTCTTCATCAAGCAAGAGGCTTCATGGGCTTCTCAACCACCTCAACCACACAAGGGGACCTCCAAGGGTCAAGAGCCATAATGGCATCACCTGTGGGGTTGCCAAACCTTCTTCTTGGGTACCATGACCCTGTCAAAGCATGAATGACCACAGAATGGGTCGTTACTGCTTCTCCAACCCATCTAGGACTTCTCCATCATCCACAGGGGCTTCAACACCATCTCTAGGTTCTTCAACACCATCAATAGGGTCTTCAACATCTTCAACAAGGTGGTGGCTCCAAGATCCAACCTTGTGGGTATAGGGACCTTGTCAACTGGCTACAAGGTGCTTCAAAGCACAAACCAACTCTGTGTGGGCTCCAAGGCACTGGATGTGAGGGTACTGGGATCATCCATACTTGTGCACTGCAAGAGGGACTTGGTGGCATCAATGACAATTTCATCAACATTATACGGACTCAAGTAGGCACCGACGACATGGTACTCGAGGATTGATGGGTATCTGTTAGCTATGGGCTTCATCAAGAGTGAGGTGGATCCCAACTTGTATTACACACTTGTTGGTGATGATACGCTCATTTTGGTGCTTAATGTAGATGATGCATTCCTTATAGGGTCAGACAAGCTCATTGAGATGTGCAAGCGAGATCTAGCTTCAGAGATCGAGATGAAGGAAAAATTGACATGATATACTGCTTTTTAGGACTGGAAGTGTGGCAGCAAACAAGTGAAGTTTTCCCGAGACAAGGAAAATATGCAATTGATATTATGAAGAGATTCGAGATGGTGGATTGCAGACTTATGTATACACCTATGATCACCAATATTAAGAATTTGAATGCTTCTATGTTAGAGTTGGTTATCCTCATTGTATAGGCAGTTGATCGGGTCCTTGATGTATCTGTGTTGAATTTTTACCATTGAAGTGTTTGTCCACTCATGCCTTGGGGTGGATAAGGACACTTTAAAATGTGGTCCCTAGCCAAATTAAAAGGTGTGAATGACTTTATGATAAGGTAACCTTTTGATTAAATGTTTGAGTTTATATTTTAAAAGTGACTTTATGAGTATTAATGAGGGTGTGCATTAAATTCTATTATTAATTAAAAAGTAAATTTTTAATGAGGAAATGAGATGGGCCCTAGATCTCATGTAGTTGGCTTTTAATCTTAAGCCATTGATCTCAAGGTGGAAGTTACTTAAACAAAAAGGGCTTGGGAAAGGCAAAGAGAGATCATTGTTCACTTTCAAGAGAAAATTTTGAGATAGGAGAAACAAGAGAAAACCAAAGAGAAGAAACCCTTGCACAAATTTCCAAAACCAAAAAGAGAAAGGAGGGCATGAATTTCGAGACACTTGTACCAACAGAATGGCATGAATCTCAAGGCAGATGTACAACAATTAATGTAGGAAGACCGTACAACAATTACTGCAGCTCGTGCAGTCTGTACAACACAAATTTTGAGGCGACAGAAGGCACAATTTTCGAGGCAGAAATAAAATATCCGTATAGCACGAATTTTGAGACAGGTACACCATTTATTGATGTCTGTACAGCTGACCATACAACAAAGATTTTGAGGCAACGTGTGAATAGAAATCGAGGCATCTGTATAGTCACATGTGTGGCAAAAATTGAGGATTTAGTACAACAAGTGTTCATGGTGATGTTTTGGCACAATTTTCTAGATGAAAAAGAGATAATTATTGTTGTATTTTGTTCAATAAATTGTCTTTGAAGAAATAATAAAATCACTCTTAAAACAGGTTTTCCCTTCGGGGTTTTTCCTGGGTCAATTTGACCAAAAATCAAAGCATTTCATTTTCATGTGTGGCTGGAATTATATTTCTGAGTAAGAGTTTAGGGCTGCCATAAATTTTCAGAGTTCAAAAGTTGAAAATAAATCTCACGTGTTTTAGTTTTCAGTCAATTTTTTAAATTTTCAATGCATATGCAATGATGGGTTTTGGGCATTAAACCATATGCTAAACTAAAACTGAAACTGGGTTGACATTTTGAAAATTTTTCATTGTATTAGAACAGAGCTGACGACTGAAAATTGCACACAAAAATAAATCTCAGACTTGGAAAAATAAGGGAAAAGAGGGTTGTTGAGTAAAACAGGCTCTTGAACTTCTTACAGTCATGGCTACCGGTCTTAGGATCGAGGACAGGTTGGATGGGGCTGTAAATTTCAGTCCATGTAAAGATAGAATAGTGTTGATTTTACAGGATAGTGAACTATGGGACATAGTGAACAACACTACTGCAAATTCAGTGACCGTTCCTGTAGATGCAGTGGCTAAAGCCGCATTTGAGAAGAGGGATATAAAGGCCAAAAGAATCCTTCTTGATGCAATAAAAGATCATGTGATTCTGCACATATCAGGTAAAGAGCATGCTCATCAGATGTGGACTGCCTTAACTAACCTTTACCAAAGTTCCAATGAAAATTGAAAAATGGTATTCGCATGAACAAGGGTGAGAATATGACCACTTACCTCACCAGGATTTCACAGGTTCGTGATGAGCTTGGAGCTATTGGGGAGGTGATAGAGAGTGTTGAGTTGGTGTGTACAACCTTGAATGGTGTGGCGAAGCCATGGGCTCATGAGCACATGCCTTCATGGGATCGTCTTTGGGATGATTTCATATAGGAGGAGACCTGTAGGCAATATGTATAAGGCAGTACATCTCACAGCAAGGATGAGGAGGAGAATAAGGCATTAGCAGCAAAGGGGAAGAAGACAAAGTTCAAGAAAGGTTCGAAGGGTGGAACCAAGCAATAGGATGGAGAGAAGAAAGACATGAACAAAGTGAAATGCTTTGCTTGTTAGAAGTTTGGGCATTATGCTAGACAATTCCCAAACAAGAAGAAGAAGAAACAACAGATAACGGCTTCAACAAAGATTGATGAGTATGCTGCTATATTTGAGAGAGAGTTTTCTCTCTTTGTTGGTGGTTGTGTAGAGAGAGCATTATAAATGAAAACATCGGCATCGAAAAAAAATCGGCAAGGGTCCAGAAAACATCTTCTCGGCAACATCGGCGAAAAAAATCGGCAAACCACGGCAAATATTGAAAAACACAAAATAACCCTATCTGGAGTTTGAACTTCAAACACCCTTCAAACTTGAAAGTTTCAAACGTCCCTCAAGGCTCAAACTATCGTTCATCATAAAACCAAATCGTGAGGGTTTGTAGATAAAATTCATTCTTAATAAATCGTGATCATGATTCGTGAACAGATG
Source organism: Pseudotsuga menziesii (assembly GCA_001517045.1). Lineage (NCBI taxonomy): Eukaryota > Viridiplantae > Streptophyta > Pinopsida > Pinales > Pinaceae > Pseudotsuga > Pseudotsuga menziesii. Next base: position 206,847 of record LPNX010992356.1, read on the forward strand.
ATGAACAACATTACCAAATTCGTGAACAGAGATGAACATGATTTGTGAGGGTTTGACACAAAACAAAACAAAGATCTTGGAGACACAAAGATCAAAGATAAAATCGTTATAATTATTTGAGACACAAAACAAAGATCTTGGAGCCCTATGATCTCTCAAATGCAAAAAGCAATTTTATCGTTCGATAATTAGTTTCTAAAGTTCCGTAGGGAAGTAACATGACTCTGAAGTTGGCTACTCGATTGAGGTCAAGTGTTTAAATCAAAAAAATCACAACGCTCAAACCTAGGTTCAAAACGCCCTAAATACATGGTGTATCCATGCAACCAACAGAGTTAACTACAATCAATTCGATCTAGATGAATTTCACTTAATAGATACCTGTCAGCAATGGGATCTAAAACAAAAGTAGAGCCAGTTTCATTAACAAAAAAAATTAAAATAGCCAACGTTGCCTGGCAGAGCTTCAATAAAGACAGACTGAAATGATGCTTTCGACATTAACATGTTTAGAATCTTAAACCGCTAGGCAAGTTAACTGGTTCCTTCCCTGCAAAGTTTTATAGGCGTAGAGAACCCTTTGCCACAAATTTTAAATGTTTATGCATATAGTTTCTTCCTCTCATTTATTTTTGCATAGAAGACAGAATCGCGATTTCTGAGAGTGGGTTGCTAACTACCGGCAAGTTTGCTAGAAACCCGAAAATCCATTTTAACAAAACCCGGATTTCGTTTTTTACAGACCGGCGATTTTACCTGTCGTGGCGTGATTTTTTCATTACCACGCGAGGTGCGATTTTTTGTAAAAGTCGCGATTTTTTTGGCATAAAAAATCGTTTTCCCCCAAAAAACGCGATTTTTCGGAAACTTGACGAAAAATCGTCGAATCTTTCTTCTATGTAGAGCATTATCCATCACCAGCGGGGACTTTGAGGACAACATGGAGCATTAGATGATCGTTGGGCATTCACTGAGTGCTTCCACTACTTCCTCCACTTGGTACATTGATAGTTTAGCTTTGAGTCTCATGATAGGTTTTCGAGACATGTTCACTGAGATTTCAAAGACATGCTTGGGGTTGGAGGTTGTACTGGGCGATTATACAGTGGTGAGAGTAGTTGGGCATGGGACAGTTCGCTTTGACAAGGAGTCCATGCAGCCCATTTCTCCGAGGGATGTTTTGTACGTCCTTGGGCTGAAGAAGAATCTTGTATGAATTTCCATGATTGAGGACAGAGGCCTTGGGGTATATGTCCTAGATGGGAAAGTTTTCATCTTTCCCGAGGTAGAGGGTCCATCTGCTTCATATGCAATTGGTGTCATATGAGTGAAATTGTACAAGCTTCTCTTCCAGCCACATCATGCACTGTCACACACTCATAGCAGTGGTGAGTTGTGTGAGTTATGGCATAGAAGGATGGCCCACCTTCATCATGCAGCTTTGAGGATGTTGAGAGACATGACCAAAGGTTTTCCATATTTCAGTACAGAGCAGAATGGTGTATGTAGAGGTTGTGCTTTGGGAAAGTACACCAAGACTCCTTTTTCGAGCAGTGACAATAGATTAGAGGAGGTGTTGGAGTTGATTCATTCAAAGTTGTGTGGTCGCATGTATTCTGCCTCATTGACAGGTTTTAAGTCATTACTTTCATCGATGACTTTTCCAGGAAGTCTTGGATCTACTTTTTGAGAAGCAAGAAATCAGAGGAGGTCTTGCTTTGGATCCAAGGTACTCAAATCAGATAATGAGGGTGAGTTATGTAGACAAGAGGGTATCGGGAGGCAGTTGACAGTTTCTTACACTCCACAGCAGAATGGAGTGTTTGAAAGGAAGAACCATTCAATAGTGGGTGCAACTAGAGCCATGTTGCATGATCAAATTCTTCCTTTCTCTCTATGGGAAGAGGCCTGTAGTACAACTGTTTATGTGCAGAACAGGAGTCCACTTCACTATATTTGTTCAGATGGAAGCAGTGAAGCTTCACTATATTTCTACAAATGAATAGATTGCATATATTCTCACCAAGTGTTTGATGAAGTGCAAGTTTGTTTACTTCAGAGATAAGCTGGGAGTGGTGCAGAACATCATCCTCACTAAGAGGGAGTGTTGATTATTATAGCTAGGATAGGTGCTTCTTCATAGGCTAGGTGTAAGGCATGCATGAGTTGTCCATTACCTCTCTCGGTACTTGCACAATTCATTTAGTTAGTGACTTTTATATTTCTTTCCTAGTCCAACTCAGGAAAAGCACATTAATTAATTTAATTTTGGCAAATGACTATGGCTTGCTAAAGTGAGCCTCAAGATCTAATCTTAGCCATACATCACTTTGGAGATTCAGGGTTGGGGTTTTGGTAATTGAAATGATATAAGAGAAATCCCAAGGAGAGGAGAAAGACACAACATCACAGTATCATTTGAGAGAGTGATTTTCTCAAGAGAAGAGTGAGAGACTTAGTGGCTAAACAGAGAAGAGAGAAGCGATTTTGTAAGGGAAGATCCAGAGGAAGAAGAAAGGGTCGGTTTACTCAGTTGAACCAAGAGGGCCAATCCATAATGATTCGTACGGTTGATGCAGGGTGACGTAGGGGCTGATTTGGTTGAGGATGTTTTGATGAGGCCGATTTCTCCTTTAGTGGGCTGATTTCTGAAGGGCCGATTTTCTCAAGGTTGATTCAACTAGAGAGGTCGATTTTCCAAAGGAATTGAGTAATAGGTTCCATTGTTGTAAATTTCTGAATTTCATTGTGGGCCAAGATCTAATAAAATAAACATTGAATGCTAGTTTTTCCCCATTCGGGCCTTCCAAGGTAAACACTTGTCTCATTGTGGTGAGTTTTTGTATTGTTCAGCTGCATTTTATTTGTTAAAAATATTAGTGTATTTCTATTTATAATTTCACCAGTAAGCTACATCAATAATTTATTTCTGGGTATAAAAATCATTATGAACAAAAATCAGAACTGGTATTCAGAAATTAACACTAACATTGTATCGTTGGCCTCCCTTACCTACCATATATATAGAGGGAGGATAGTTTCCTTCAATCACTTGACTCTTTTTCACTCTTGTGTAGAGATATGACTAGGAGTAGCGCTCTAGTCATCCTTGTTGAATTTTTACCTAGGAAGTGTTTGTTCACTCATGCCCTGGGGTGGATAAGAACACTTTAAAAGTGGTCCCTAGCCTAATTAAAAAGGTGAGAATGACTTTTTTTATAAAGTGACATTTTTAATGTAAGTTTGAGTTAATGATTATCAAGTGACTTTATGAGTATTAAATGTGGTTGCGCATTTAATTCTCATTTTAGTAATTAACAGTGATTTTTAATGAGGAAATGAGATGGACCCTAGATCTCATTTAGTTGACTTTTAATCTAAGCCATTGATTTCAAAGTGGAAGTTACTCAAACAAAAAGGGCTTGAGAAAGGCAAAGAAGCATCATTGTTCACTTTGAGAAGAGAGAGAAGGGTTTGAGAGAAACCAAATTTGAGAAGAGAGAGAGAAAATGCAGAGAAATCAAAAGCTTGAGATGAGCATAATTCCCAAGACTTTTGGCACAAATTTCTAGAAGACAAGCACAGAAATCGAGGAGTTAACAACTGCTAATTTGCACAGAAATCCAGGGTTGTCTTTACAGTTCTAGGCCGTAAAGTTGCACAGAAATCAGACAATTTATTGGCACGATTTTCGATAAAAGGTACAACATTTAATGCTGCTATCAAAGCGTATAGGGAATGATTTTCGAGATAGGTTATAGTGCACAGATTTCAAGAAATTCTGGCACAGAAAATGAAACAGACCATACTGTACTAGTTTGTATAGTTCGCACATGTGAGGCTGTACAGGCTCGTTTTTCGAGGTGTTGTTTTGTGGCAGTTTGTACAACAGGACTAGAGTGATTTTGGCATGTTTTTCGAGGAAGAAAAAGGAGATAAGTATTGTTGTTTGAAATTTGTAAAATTTGTCTGAAAAATAAAATCTCTCTGAATTACAGGTTTTCCCTTCGAGGTTTTTCCTGGGTCAATTTGACCAAAAATCTGAGTGTTTAGTTTCGTGTGTATGGCTAATTTAAAATTTTTGAGTATGAGATTAGGGATGCTATAATTTTTAGAGTTCAAAAAGAAGAAAATAAATCTCATGTGTTTTATGTTTTCGGTTAAAATTTTAATTTTTAATGTACATGCATGATGGGGTTTGGGCATTAAACCATATGCAGAATTGAAACTGAAACCGAGTTGGGGTTATTAAAGCTTTTCATGGTATCAGAGCATGATTGAAGGCTGAAAATTACACACAGGAATAAATTTCAGACTTGGAGAAATAAGGGAAAACAGGGTTGTTGATAAGAACAGGTTCTTGAACTTCTTGTAGTGATGGCTACCGGTCTTAGTGTCAAGGACAGGTTGGATGGGGCTGTAAATTTCAATCCATAGAAGGCTAGAATAGTGTTGATTTTACAAGAAAGTGAACTATGAGACATAGCAAATAACACTATAGCAAATCCAGTGACCATTCCTGCAGATGTAGTGGCTAAAGCCGCATTTGACAAGAGGAATATAAAGGCCAAAATAATCCTTCTTGGTGCAATAAAAAATCATGTGATTCCACACATATTAGGTAAAGATCATGCCCATCAGATATGGACCGCTTTAACTAACCTTTTCCAAAGTTCCAACGAAAATTAAAAAAATGGTATTAAAGGAGAAGTTAAAGAGCATTCGCATGAGTAAGGGTTCGTAATGAGCTTGGAACTATTGGGGAGCTGATAGAGAGTGTCGAGTTGGTGCGTACAACCTTGAATGGTGTGACAAAGCCAAGGGCTGTATTTGTGGAGTAAGTGGTTGCTCCTGAGCACATGCCTTCATGTTGTATTGATTCATCATGAACATTTTCAAATTGTACAATTTGTCCTTTCAACCTTGATATTCATATTTCAAATTTGATATTTACAAAATTAAATCTCAGCCATTCTAATTGCAAACTTGAATCAATGATATAATATATAGCATGCATATTTTAAAATTTAAATACTAAGTTTCAAACAGAAATAGAGACTGAAACAGTGAAACATCAGTAGACAATACTAAACTACTAAACTAAGATCGCTCAAAGAGTCAAAAATTTAAAATAGCCATAGAAAAGAGTCAAAGACTTGGTCATTAGTGATCACTGATCAATATTTAGAGTCAAGAGTAAAACTTTAACTAAAATAGTAACAAGTAACAATGGACACTGATAACTAAAAGTAGCTGAAAGAAATCATAACAAAACAAGCATCAAGGGGTCAACTCCATTGATTGGTCCTCCGCATCCATCTGCTGCATGAAGGCGTCGGGACCATCAATGAGAATGTCATCATCTGTATCTGAGTCACTCTCAGGAGTAACCAATGGCACACCAACCAAACCATGTAGCATCTCATCCGCTCCATCCTCCTCGTCTATTTGTGCCTCGTCCTCAGGATCCACATCCCATCGTATAGCAGGTCCCATCCAATACTCTGGTGTCTTCCTATGTGCAAGACGAAGGGCACTGTGCACTGCAACTAGCTTCTCAGCTCTCCTAGAGGTAAGTCTATTCCTCTTGATAGAGTGAATGAAGCTATAGGTGGACCAATTCCTCTCAGCTGTAGAGGCACTAGCAATTTGAGACAACAAACGAATAGCAAGATGTTTGATCTCTGGAGCCTCATCCCCATGCAAGTCCCACCAACCAATGGGGTCATCCTGGCCTAATTCGCTACGGTCTGCCTTGGCATCAGGCTTGTTGAAGGAACCTTTGAGACCTGCAAACTGAATCCATTGTCTCCAAAGTGTTGGCCCCTCCTCTTCACTATACATCTTTGTAATGGCAGTTCAAAAACCCTTCTTGATCTCCGGATCCTAAATGGGAGCAATTCTACCAGGTCTAGAAATGTACCATTTTGGGTTTAGTGCATAAGCTGCCATGTGCAAAGGTGTGTTCATTCGATCCCACCTACGCTGAATAATGGGTCGAATTTGGCTCGTGTAGAACTCCAAGGAGGGCTCTTTCTGATGAATAGCTTCCCTTACCTTGCCCAACATGTTGTCAAAAGTCTCATAGATTTCTCCAAGACTAGGAGAATCAGTGTCAGTGTAGCGAATGACCTCAACTATAGGGCGCAAGAATGAGACCAAATAACTGCAATCTACCCACCAATCATTATCTAATATCTGAAGCCTAATCCTCTTCCCCTCCTCTGTCTTGGACTCTGTCCACCTGTTCTAATCTGTAGTCACAACCATGGCCTGCAATGCTGGTTGTATCTCCAACATCCTCTCCAATAAGAGAAAATAGCTGGCATATCTAGTATCCGTGGGCTTGAGGAATTCCTTCTTCGAGTGAGCCCTATACATGGCTAAAGAGGTGTGGTGGTTGCAGATAAACATCTGCACATCCCTTGCAGCTGATACCAAGGTGGTTACCCAATCAATTTTTCCAATGTCTTTCAGGGCATTGTTGAGAGCATGCACACAAGAAGGGGTCCAAAATATATGCCTATACGTGCTCTGAACTAGTAAACCAGTTGATCTGCACACTGCTGCTGCATCTGTCACAACATTCTCATGGCCCAACCTCCTCTATAGCATCCCGAAGAAGCTCAAATTGAAAAGTCGCATCTTTGCGCTTTCCAGAACAATCAATAGCTCTGAGAAAGAATGGCCCATCTACGCATGTAACTATGATGTTAATAAGTGGGCGTTTGGTAATGTCGGTCCACCCATCCATAACAATAGAGCAACCTGACCTCACCCATACCTCTTTCATTTTCTCTTTCTGCACAATAATATTGGACACCTGCCTCTCTAAAATCACTGTCCTCACCTTGTGCTCACCTGGGGGCACATATGAGGGTCCCGATGATGCAATAGAATGAACCATCTCCTTAAGTTAAGGAGAACGAGTAACATGGAAAGGAATGCCATTGGCAAAAAGGAATTTGCCAATGGGATCATCTGTATCATCACGATTAAGCTTGCCATACATCTTTGTAATGGTTGGCCCTATAGCACAGGAACGAGAAACCTTCTTTTTTGATGAAGATGTCTCAATAGGAGGTGGAGACTACAAGTAGATGGGTTAGCTTTCCTTTTAAAACTTGCATTGTGATCTTCTGTTGATGTTACATTGTGCCCTTAGCATCTGTTGCCATTTGCAACCTCATAAGCTCATTTCTTTGTAACAAGGTTAGCTTCGCACACACAGAAACCCCTTTGCCACCAATGATCAAAAGGTGTTGTCTAACCCGACTAGAACTCCCAACCCAAGGATGGCCACAAACATTGCATACCCAATGACGTGATCCACCACCACTTCTCTTTCCTTTCTGGTTGTTTGAAGGAGCAACTACTAGGCTTGCATATAGCAAAAGTGGTTTCTTGGGATCAAATGTCCCCTTTGCATAATGAGCCAATGATTTTGATGGGTTGAGATTGGCATTACCTTCTCTTTCATTTTGATTTGACCTAGTTGATGAGGGATTCCCACTCCCACTTCCAATCTCTGTCACAAATCCAACACTAGAGTTACCCCTGTCTGAAATTCAGAGTCACTGTCATTGCTGCCACTACTGTTGCCATTGCTAGAGTTGCTCATATTGCTGGTTTGAAATCAAAACTGCTAGGTCTAGTTTAATTTTGCAATTTTGGCAACCTGCTGCAACAAAAAATTTAGATTTTATTATTATTTTTTTTATTTCATGATTCATTAACTTAAATGATAATTAATTTATAGGCTCAAAAAAAAAATTTAAAATTTAATTTACAAGCTGCAAAACAATTTGCAGGCTGAAAAAAAGAATATCAAGCTGAAAAAATGAAAAAAAATTACAAGCTGAAAAAAAAAAATTACAAGCTAAAAAAAAAAAGACTTCAAAGTTAAAATTTAAAAAAAAATTCTTAAAAGTTTAAAAATTTAGTAATTTACAGCTTAAGCCTTAAAGAAATTTCAATTTGTATTCTGAAAAAAAAATAAATAAATAAATTATATCAAAAAATATTTTGCAGGCCTACCTCTGCAACCTCCGGCGCATGTTACGGTCTACCTCGAGTCTGGACTCCTTCACTGTTTCACACGGGCGACCACTCACCAGTCTACTCACCACAACTCCTTTGCAATGTGCACCCACGGGCCACGACCTCAACTCAGCTCTTTCGGAGGTTTGAACTTTGCACCCGCGGTCTCCTGCACAGTCCACTCCAGCTCGACGGCTTCTGCACAATCCGGCTAAACTTCAAGGCTCAAGCTCCACTCCAGTCACGTGACAGTCTCCACTCCACTCACGGCAGCACACTCCACTCGCGACAGCCTCCACTCCACTCACAGCAGCAAACTCCACTCGCGGCAGCCTCCATAGTCCACACAGTTACAACAGCGGAAAAAAAGGTAAAACGAGGACGGCAAGAAAGGTAAGAAGTATTTAGGTTTTGTTTTGATTTATCATTTTATTTATTTATTTTTTTTTTAATTTCGAATTTCTATAAAAAAACAAGGTAAAATCGTGGGGGGGCGTGTGGGAGCCCCCCTTCTTCGGGGAGGGGCATGTGGGCGCCCCCCACATGCGGGGCGACATTCAAATGTGGGAGGCGCGGCCCCTCATGCGTTTTCGGACATTTCGTTTTTTGGGGGCACTAGGAAACGTTTGTGGAGGAGCCCCCAAGCCCCTAGGGCATGGGGAGCGAGGGGGGCGAGTTTCTGTGGAACACTGAAAATTTGTATGCAAAAAAGAAAGAAACTGTGTCCTTCGCTCTTCAAGAAGTGAAGTAATGGGGCATCCAATCCTAGACTTCCACTCTTCAATCAAATAACCTGCAACTTATAAGATTTTCACTACAAAACTACAAAGAGGTGAGAACCAAATGATGAGCAAAAAAATCATAAATTTCAAACTAGAAAAGATATGAACTTCTTTAGCTACAAGAAAGAGAACTCACAAAATCTATGGAATACAACTACCATAAATATTACCAAAGAAAATAAGTATGCTTCTATGGCCTCCCTAGCTTATATAGTTATTTGAGCATAGAAGCAAACTATCAACGAGCACAAGGGACACCAGATTCCTCCAAATATTTTTTATTAACAAAGCCAAATGGTTGAAAATTACAATGGCCTAAGCAAGAGCAAGGGCAAGAGAGCAAGAGAAAAAGAATGAGAGAAAGAGCATGAAAGGGTGTGTGTGCATGTAACCCAAATGAGGAGGGGAAGTCTCCTTAAATAGGAAATGAGTGAGGAGAGAGGCCAAGTACATGCAAGCCACTTGTTAAAATGAGAGAGTGGGAGCTCAAAGAGGGGAACCACTTCTTTTGGGGGCACCTCCTAGGGTGAGGAATCAAATAGAAATGGGGGGGAAACCCCCCTCTAATATTTTTGATCTTCATTATAGGCCCAAAGAGGGGGACCACCAAAGTGGGACGCCTTACTTTGGCTTATTTTTAATTATGCCAATTTCCATGGTAGAGAGGGCGCCCTCCTTTTGGTGACATCTTCATTCTTGTGAAACACTTGCATGGGGGGGGGGAGCTTTTTTCTTCTATAGTGACTTTAGGCACTTTTCCAAAATTTAGCTTGCTAATTAATTGTCAATTTTCCTGATTTCCTTGACTGACCTTGGCAAACATGACCGAAACCTTAGCAAGACATGTATGAATGACTTCAAACTTTTCCCAAGGGCGAAGAGGGACTCATGCCATTGATTTTGAGTACCGATACCCCAATCCGTGAGCATTACATTTCACCCTGTCTTTATTACAACATTTTTATGTGGAGGGACATTTTTTAATCACCAAAAACTAAAAAATCCTAGGTAAAACCTAATGAAATTCGGCAAGACTCTGGATAGTGTCTAGCATGGTTACATAAAACATTCCTAGGCCTTAGTCGCCCCGTGGACTCAATCATTAAAACACCTTTCACCACTTTGGAGGTATTTTTGAGTGAAAAACTCAGATAATTAAAATCATTGAAAATGAATTTTAATCATCGAAAAAAAAATGGGTCGACGAAAGGACTTCCCTAATAAAAAAGTCTTAAGTAACTAAGTTATACAAAACTAGACCTTAATGGTGACATATTATTACAATATCGCCCGCAGGGGTGCAACAATTTCATGGAGAAAAGACAAGAAGAAGAGACGCCTCGCTTGAAAGAACTTTATTATGTACTCCGTTCTCATCTTCAAGGCACATGGTACATGGTTGCCCACCTAGTTGGTTAGGTGGTCAACACATACCAATCTGGCCTTATTTCTTATTACTTCACCATCTTCATTTAAAATTTTCTTGAAGACCCATTTGGTCCCAATAACTTTCTTGCCTTTAGGTCTTGGGACAAGTTCACATGTTTGGTTCTTCTCTATTTGGTCCAACTCATAATTCATAGCTTTGATCTAATCAACACTTTTGCTCGCTTCTGCAACTGTTTTAGGCTCTACTAAAGAAAGTAGTGCTTGTTCTTGATCATATAATAACCTTCTTCTTGTTTTAACTCTAGAACTTATATCACCAATAACTTGACTTTCAGGATGATCTCTTTGAACTTTTCGTGATGGTGCTTTTGTATCATATCTTGGAGAATCTTCTTTGTCACTTTCTTGAGATTCCTCATCTTCTTTTTCAGTTTTTTCTTCATCTTGTAAATCCTCTTTCATTTGTGAATCTTTCTCTTCCGTATCATTATTTTTTCTCTTATCATCTTGGGTTCTAATTCTTCTTGGCTTCATGCCATCTACTCTTACATCTGCACTTTCTATGATCTTGCGTAGCCTTTGATTGTAACATCTATATGCTTTCTTGCTGGATGAATATCCTAGAAATATTCTGTCATCGTTTCTAGAATCAAACTTTCAAAGATCATCCTCATTCCTCTTTATGTAGCACTTGCTACTAAACACTCTAAAATATTTGAGAGAGGCGGGTCTTCCATACCATAGTTCATAAGGAGTCTTGTCATTATTTACTATGAGTTGTCCTCTATTGAGTATATAAACAATTGTGTATATTGGTTCTCTCCAACACGCATCTGAAAGTCTTGCTTCATTAAGCATAGTTTTGGTTGCTTCTTGGATTGTCCTATTCTTTCTTTCCACGACGCCATTTTGTTGAGTCTTTGGAGCTGAAAATTGTCTTTTAACTCCATGGGTTTCAAAAAACTCATTGAATTCGTTTGAGGTGAACTCTCCTCCATTATATGACCTTAAACATATGATTTTCATATTTGTCTCATTTTCAACCATTGCTATGGCAAGTCTCTTACAACTTCCTTCTTACTTACGTTTATAAGATTGTCAAAGTTCAAGTGCCCCCTCCTTCTATGCCCTAGCCAACTTTCATCAATAAGACTCATGTAGCATTGTTCTTCATTTTCTAGGATGTATACATTGCTTGAATTCCTTACAGCAATCCCAACAAGTTTTCAAGAGTCTTTTCTTCGGATTTCACATTTCTCATAATCAAATATGCAAATGTGCCCTTGATCACATGTTTGACTCACACTGAGGAGATTAGGCTTTAAATTTTCTACTAGTAACACATTTTCAACTTTGATTTTGTTATTTCTGATAGCAATTGTATATTTTCCAATTATCTTGGAGGATATATTATCTCCAAAAGTGACTTTTCCCTTTTGATCCCTTCTTAGGCTTATGAACTTGTTTGGGTCTCTTGTCATGTGTTTTGAATATCCACTATCAACATGCCTTATATTTTGTTTTTTTGTCGCACATAGAGCTATCATGGATTCTGTCCTTTCCACCACTTCCTTTTTTCTTCCAGACCTTTCTTTGTTCTTTGCCTTGAAACTTTGTTGCAGTATTCTTTTCTGTAGGAGTCATCAGTTTACATTTTCTAGCTATATGTCCATGGTTATTGCATTTGCAACATTCTATATCATATCTTTGTAGAGGTGCAAAGGAGTTATGGTTTCTTTTTCTTTCTTTTGGATTGTTACTAGGTGTATTCTTCTTATAGAAATGAACCTTTCCATATGCTTTGCAATTCAGGGCTTTATGTCCAAAATTATTACAAGAATAGCAATGACCGAAAAAGATTTGTTGATACCTGCTTGTCATTGATCCTCTAGGCACCATATTTGTTCTATGTAAGCGAGGAGCAAATTTCTGACTATCCTTTTCAATTGGAGTCATAAGTGCAACAACATAACTCTTTTTGTTATATTCTAATCCAGTTTTGTCACTTGATGGTCTTTGGTCATTTAGGATGTCATCTAGAGTCTTCGAGTTGTTCTCAAAGTTTGTTTTAATACATTTTTCATCAAGACTCTTTTTATGTTGAATAATCTCTGCTTCAAGCATTTCAGAGTCTTGTATTCTCTTCTTGAGTTGCAATTCTAGGTCCTCTTCAATCTTCTTGGCCTCTCGAAGTTGGATCTTCAAATCAACAATGATTTGGCTTGACTCTTTATCTCTTGTCTTTTTCCCTTCTTCATACTCAGATAGTTGTGTTCTTAATTGTTTGTTCTTCATTTTGCTCTTTCTTAATTCTTTAAGAGCACTTATGAGTTCGGCCTTTAGGTCCACCTCTCCTCCCACATCCGATTCATCATCTGGAGCTTGAGTTTCTATTCCCATGAATAGAATTTCTATTTCCTCATCTTCACCTGTTTCTTTATCTTCAATATCTTCCATGGTGTAAAGGATCTTCTTATTCCTCTCATTAAACTTCTTCTTGTTTCCTGTTTTGCTCTTCTTGAATTTCTTAGAGGTTTCTCTATCATCACTATCATCTTGTTTAGGATAGGGACATTTTGAGGCAAAATGTCCAATTCTTCCACAGTTAAAGCACTTCAGGGGTAGATTTCCTTTGTACTTGCTAGTACCTTTCTCAAGTTTCTTGATGAAAAGAGCTTCTTTATCATCTGAGTTCTCTGATTGGTTCTTGGGTAAGGCTTCAAATTTCTTTGACTCTTTTGAGGCTTTAAACGCTGCCTCTTTTCTTGATGGTCCATTTTGTCTTGTTCTCATCTCATAGGCAATGAAGATCCCATGTAGTTCATCTATTGTCAGAAAATCAAGATCATCTCGTTCTTCTATAGTAGACACTTTGGAGTCATATCTCATTGGTAGGGTTCTTAGTACTTTTTCAACGACTTCTTTGTCCCATATTTATCCTCGTGATTTTAATAGCATTGACAATTTCATCTACTCTTAGAAGATATTTTGCAATACTTTCTTCTTCTTTCATTTATAGACTTTCAAACTTCCTTTTGTATGTTTGAAGTTTGGAATTTTTTACTTTAGAAGCCTCTTCATAAACAGTTTTTAATTTCTCCCAAGCATATTTGGTTGTCTTACATTGCATGACCTTAACAAACACTGAATTTGTTAATCCATTTAATATTGTATTCAAATCTTTAGCATTGGATTCATATTGGATCTTGTCCATCTCTATCTGTAGGTAGGTTTGTCTAGTATTTTATACCATTTTTTCAACATAATTCCAAACTTTGCATCCAAGAGACATTAGATGGCATTTCATTCTTACACTACAAAATGCATAATTATCTCCTGTGAATAATGGAGGTTTGTTAGCAGCTAACCCTTCTTGATGATCCATTGTGGTTTTAATTAGGATCTTCTTTCCAGTGGTTTAGATTGTAGTGAAGGATCCTGCTCTAATACCAATTGTTGGTTTTTCCAACAATACTGAGAGGGGGGGTGAATCAGGACTGCCTTCTTTTTACTTTATTAAAACAATTAGTATTTAAACACAAAATAAACAATCAATCAAACAAGTAAGGACACGAAATTTTATCGTGGAAACCTCAAAGAGAAAACCACAAAATCCAGCTCATTAATAAGATGATTTTTACAAAATTGTTTTTCTACTACTACAGAGAGGATGCACCAACACCCTAGTTTTTCTATCTACACTAACAGATAAGGATGCCACAACATCCATGTTTTCCAGCCACTACTGGAAGGAGACTACAACCCCCTGTAGGCTTGTTGCCTACCCTAACACCACCCTACCACCCTAATTTGATTTTATTAGTATTCCAGATCTCTTTATTTCTACAATTATGTCACTGGTTATTCTTCATTTTCTTGGTCTCTGTTTCTTCTTGATACTACATCGATTTGGACTACAGAGACATCTTTCTTCCAATTCATGTATATGTTTTATATATCTTATTCATCATCATACCTCTTCAGGATCGCACCTTTTCAGTAATCGCATCCTTCAACAACAAACATTGTCGACTAAACATAAAAAATGGATAGAAAAAATTGCTACCTTTGACATGGAGATACTACATAAGCGAGGAAAGGACAATGTAGTTGTTGATGCTCTTTCCTAAAAAGATGAAGAAGTCAAGGCTTATGTGATCTCAATGCTAGTTCTAGACTGGTTAGATCAAATCCGAGGAGAATATGCCAAGGATCCAGACACCTGCGCCCTAATTAATGATCCTAATCAAGGTCCAAAATTCGAATGGAGAAATGACATCCTTTGGTATAAAGGAAGAATCTACTTAAGCCCAACATCCAGGTTTAATACCAAGGTGTTGAAAGAATCTCACGATTCCCCAGCCGCACGACATGTAGGATTTTTCAAAACTTACTACAACGCCAGGAAATTCTTCTATTGGAAGGGAATGTATAAGGAAATACAAAAGTACGTAGCCGAGTGTGACACGTGCCATAGAAAAAAAAGCGAAAATGTCATGACTCCAGGGATACCCCATCCACTTCACATTCTAGACCAGAAATGGGAGGAAATCTCCATGGATTTCATTGAAGGGTTACCCGTATCTGAAGGCAAGGACAAAAACTTCGTGTTAGTGGACCAATTAACAAAATATGCACATTTTTCAGGTATTAAGAAAAATGACTCTGCTAAACAAATTGCTGAAGTATTTTGTAAAAATATTTACAAATTACATGGATTTCCAAAAATCATCGTTAGTGACAGAGACGCCAAATTCACAAGCAATATTTGGAACAAATTCTACAAACAAATTGGGACCACGCTTAACATGAGCTCAGCCTATTATCCTCAAACAGATGGACAAACAGAAGTTAACAAATGTGTGGAATCCTATCTTCGTAGTTTCGTCACTGACAAGTAGAATAGATGGTTACAGTGGTTATATCTTGCAGACTGGTAGTATAACTCCACCTATCATACGTCAACCAAAATGACACCTTTTCAAGCATTATATGGTTTTGCACCTCCCAGATGGAAGGAATTCTTTCAAGGTGATGCAAAAGTACCTGCAGTAAAAGGTCAACTTGAAGAAAATCAAAGAGTAATGCAAGTGCTCAAGGATAATTTAACTATGGCATAAAATCGTATGAAACAACAAGCAGATCAACATAGAACCGAAAGAGAGTTCGAAGTAGCAGATTGGGTATTTGTAAGACTTTAGCCATACAAGCAATTGTCACTTAAGAAACAAGGAAGGAATAAATTAGCTCCCAAGTTTTATGGCATACCAAATTATCCGAAAGATTAGCCCAGTAGCATATGAATTGACGTTACAAGACAAGAGTCGAATTCACAATGTTTTTCATGTTTCAAATCTCAAAAAATAGTTGGGTCAAAATCAATTTGCTCAAACAATACTTCCTACCTTGGATGAAGAAGGGAGACTTGTTTTAGAACCAGAAGCCATCATCAACATCAGAGAAAGAAGACTATGTTCTTGCATCATTAAAGAATACCTTATTAAGTGGAAGAGTTGTCCAAAAGAAGATTCTTCATGGGAAACCGATAATTTCATTCAACAACATCCATCTTTTCCCTGCTTTGAAGACAAACCATCTTAAAAGAAGAGGGCAATGTTATTTACAATAAATAATATATAAAACAAGTAAAAATATAAATATATAAATAAGAATAAATATAAATTACCTTTATATATGATTAACCAAAAATTACTATGTAACATGGTGACTTTACGAACAGTCACGAAAAAAAATGTATATATAAAAAAAAAAGAAACTTATTGTAATTCATCGGACATTTTTCATAAAAAAAATTATTATCAAACTCAGATTTGTTTTCTTTGCTACTTCATGCACATGCACCATCCTCTCTGCCCTAGACTGCTCAAGCTTGCTCTTCTTCAAACTGTACAAGTTCCCATATGTGCTCCAATTCCTCTCACAACAAGAGGATGAAGTAACTTGAGAGATGACTCTCAAGGCTATCTTTTGTAGAATAGGGCATGTTGCCCCATGAGTCCTACCAAACATAGGGTTTCTTAACTACTCTGTCTTTGAGCACCTTCTCCCACTGGAAGTGGAAAACTCTAGAAATCCCTCCTCCACCTCATCAAGTATGTCTCTATCTTGAAGTAGTCGTCTAAATGATATCTTCCTCCCCTATGAAATATCTCCATCCATGTGAGGAGGGACTATGCGTGAGGGCCCTGACCCACCATTGAGCCACTTATTACTATAGAACTTAGGGTTCAATGAGTGGGCCAAGCAATGCAAAGGTGTGCAATTCTTCTCCCACCTGAAGATAAGAATATCCTGTATGGTGGACCATAAGTTCTCTATCGGTGTCTCATCCTCGACACGCTCATTCTCCATAACAATGGTCCTCATGGACTCAATCATGTAATCCCAACCCTCATAAACATCTGCTAGGATGGTCTGGTCCGTGTTTGCAAACCGCAACAAAGAAATGACCGGCTCATGATCTTAATGGTAAGATCTACCCTCTCCCACCAACCATCATCTAGCATTGTGTCCTTTAACTTTTTTGAAGCAATCTGATTCGTTTTTCTCCAAAAGGACCAAAACTCTAAAATAACAATGGACTCGAGATTGGTTTTGCCCTCCCTCAACCTCTTGAGCATGATGAATGAGGAAGCAAACTGAGTATCTGCAATCTTCAACAATGAAAGATGTGTGTACCCTTTGTAGATTGTGAGGGCATTGATGTGGTTTTGTAGAAAGTTATGGATATGGCGTGCATCCTTAATAAGGTTGCCAATCCATGTCACAGCTAAAGCAATAGATTTCAGTGCTAAATTCAAAGAATGGACAATACAAGGTGTCCAAAATACCTGTAAGATCAATAAAAGCAAGTATAAATGAGTCTAGACTCTAAACTCTACAACTAACAACTCAAATGAAAATCTAAAAATTGACCTTTCCCCTAGGGCCTAAATGAATCTTGTGCTAAATTCAAAGAATGAGCAAATTAGCACTGCAAGGTGTCCAAAATGAATATACCTATGGATATTTAGCTTCCACAATCATGTCAACAACTTTGCAAATAGGTGCATTGTCTATGATGATTTGTACACAAGAATCAACACCTGCGTCTTCAATAACTTTGATGAACAACTCACCCATATATTGTGCATCCTTGTATTTCCGAAGAGCATCCACCGCTTTCAAGAACACTAGTCCATTTGTGGAAGACACCATGAAATTCATGAGTGGATGGCGTGGTGCATCCGTCCATCCATCAAAAACAATATTGACATCGGTTGAGGCCCATTCTAATCTAATTGGATCAAGAATTTTATACACCTCCTGCTTTGCCTTAACCAATAATTTGGTTCTAAGATTCTTTGAACCAGAAGGCACATAACCAGTTGGAGCTCATTCAATTAGACTTCGACACATCTCAATGAACAATGGTGACCATGCAACATTGAATGAAATGAAGTTGAGGTAGAAAAAGAATGCAATGGTAAATTCCACCTCTTCTCGTGCCTCTTGTTGGAAATTCCTGTCCATTGGACCACTTGCAGTTGGCGTCTTTCTTGTTGTATAAGTAACAACCTTACTCCCATACCTGCTAGGTGGGGGCCTAGTGCTAGAGGGTTTCCTCAAGAATTAAAGAGGATCCTCATTCTTTTGTGTCTTGCTTGCTACTGCCACCTTCCCTAACCCAACATGATCCTCTCTTTCCATTTCCCTCCTTTGGTAACACTCGTTGCTTTACATGAAGAAATCCCACAAGGAAGGGTCAACAAATGGCCCTTAACCCAGTAATATGTGCTCTTGAACTGATGCTTGCAGAAATTGCAACTCCAACTCACATTGCCTCCCCCACCAAGCTTTGCTCCAGGCCCTTCTTTCCTTGTCACATACTTCCTCAAAGGGTATTTTATCTCTTGGGATTGTTATCTTGCTAAAACAAGGTCAAATTGAGCATGAGCTCCAATAGAAGCAATTGGAGCACTAGTAGGAGTAGAAGAGGCTATGCTTGGAGGAGAAAGAGGAGGAGAGACACTAGATGGGGCATTTATCCCTTTCCTTTTGCCTTTAGTTATTGCCCTAGCTGATTGAGACATTCTTCTTCTTGCTTGATGGTGAGCTTGAATCCTCCCAATGAAATTCTCCCTCAAAGGAACTTGGAAACCCTTGCAAACAATTTAAATCCTCTTCACCTGTAAAAAACTCTCTTTGACCTCTCCCTTCACTAGTCCATGTCCTCGTCTCCCACTCATCCACTCCGACCATTCGCCTCCATGTTCTAGTAGCTTTCCATCACTGTGTTCATCGCTTGCAACCCACGTCCATTCCCCCATCCTCATGTCCTCCTTTCGTCGTCCCATCTCCACGCCAATCCTTCTCGTGTCCCCCTCTACTCCTTAGCACTCGCTCCGAGCACTCCCCTCTTCGCGTATCCATTACCTCCTCCATCTCCGCCGCCCTCCCTGCGTCCCATCTCCACGCCAATCCTTCTCGCGTCCCCCTCTACTCCTCAGTGCCTGCTCTGTGCTCTCCCCTCTCCGCGTATCAATTAACTCCTCCATCTTCGCTGCCCTTCTTCCCAACTCCACGCAAACGTACTTACTTACAAAAAGAAAAGAAAAAAGTAATACAAACAAAATATTTATATAATATAATAATATATTATCATTATTATATAATTGAAAAAATATGTTATTATTATTATAATTATATAAAATAAAATATAAAAAAATCGTGGTTGACTGGGCACAGGTTGTCGACAAAAACAAATCACAATTTAGTATGGAGAAAATTCCAGTGGCAACCAGAATGGGAGATGTCAACGCTAGATTAGACCAATTGGACGAAAAAGGCAACAAAAAATATGGAGAGCTCAAGGCGGAAATCGACAAAAATAATAATGCATTAACATCAACCGTCACAAGGCTCAAGGTACGAATAGAGCAAGGCATCAGTGCATTGAAGGCAGATCAAAAGAAGACTCAAGAGTCTCTCCACAATATCTTGGCTAGATTACTGCTGCACACTTCGTTTCCCCCACCTAGCCATAACCCACTTCTAGACCCCTTCAATACACCTCATCCAAGTATGCCTAAAACACCCAGAAAACATGACGTGACGCCACCCCATGAAGTCCATTTTTTTAACATTCCATCAATATCAATTCCCCCAACACACGGGTACCAGATAAGGGTAAAACTCGAATTACCCAAATTTGATTGTGGCGAAAAACAATGTATCGTGTGGATCAATAAAGCAAAAGAATATCTTGACATCCATAAGATACACTACGATAGTGAGAAGATTAAATACGTTACCATGCAACTGGAAGGGAATGCACACAATTGGTGCATGTGGTGGAAGACTACAACTAGGGTCTGCTCCTTTAGTTGGAATAACTTCAAGAACAATCTACTTAAAAGGTTTAAAGGCGTAACCGAGAGAGTCTTCTTTGCCAAGATCACCATATTACAGCAAAAAGGCAGTGTAGATGAGTACACATGTGAATGGGAAGCTTTGGCAACTCAAGTTCCAGAACTAAACGATGACCAACGTTTGCAAACATACATACATGGACTAAAACCACACATTCGGGATGAGTTAGAATTACATAACATTTCTACCATGGAGAAAGCAAGACGTAAGGCCAAGATCATCAAGAACAAATTCAAAAGATCCGTTCAAATTAGCTTCGACAAAAACTACTCCAAGGGGACGTTTCCCCAATCAACAAATATGGGAACTTCAAGATATACACCATTGCATCTAAGGGAAGGAGCAAAACCTAGTTTAGAAGCCCAGAGGATGAAGGAAGGAAAGTGCAAACATTGTGGAGAAAAATGGGATCCTAAGCATAGATGTTTGCAAAGTAGCAACCCCCAAAAGTTGTATGCTTGTGAAGTCGAAGAAGAAGAAAAAGTCTCGAAAAGTGAAGAGTCAAGTGAGGAGGATACAAGAAATCAACATGACTGCCACTCGAAACTAGAAGATGATACACCAAAGATATCATTAGCTGCCATTACAGGGATATCCAACCACAAACACTGAAGCTAAAGAGGCATATAAAAAACAACAATGTCTTGATTCTCATAGATACTGGCAGTACCCTATTTCACAAAGTTCGTGTTCGGCAACCTTTAAATTCGATTTGAGTTCGAACTTTTCGATGAGGTTCGGATGAGGTTCGCATTAGGTTCGTCATTATACATATTTTCAAATTTTATATATTTAATAAAATTAACCTATTGACTGTATTTTTATATTATATAAATAAAAAATAACATGTAATACATTTTTATATAAAAACATGTTTACCAGTTACTATACATAAATTAAAAGATTTAATATTTAATATTATACATTATATAAAAAATACCATTTAAATTAAAACATTTAATTTTTAATATATTTTATCCATTATATAATTTTTTTTAACCATTTAATATACACCAAAGTCTAGAATAACCTAAGCATTTGATACATGTACATTATATCCTTTCGATAGCGTTTAAAAAGTTAAATGTTCCTCGAATTATTGGAAGATCCGTCCGCAGCATCGAAAGTTTGTCGAAAGCCATCCAATCGCATTGGTGGATCGATTAGAAGACCTGTTCGCACAGTCAGAATAGTCGTCGAGAGTAGAGTCTGGAGGCAGCCGATAGATCGTGGAACTCAGAGGGTGAGGAAGGAGAGCTTTAGACAGATCGCCAAAGAGAACAAGAGGACAACAAAAGCCCTGAAAAATGTTTGCTTTTTGAGGTTCGTCGAACCCAAACAAACCTAAATTATTTTTTGAAGTTCAGTGAATTTCGAACCTGATGGTTCAGGTTCACCGAACGCTGTGACATTGGCAATACCCATAACTTGATTAATGTTAATCTTGCTAAGATATTCAACTTATTCGTTTTCCAAATCCCTAACATGAAGGTTATGGTAGCAGATGTCAAGAAGATTGAAAATGTGGGAACATGTCACAAGGTTAAATTACAAATGCAAGACTATAACCTAGAATCTGACTTCTTTGCAGTACCTCTTGGAGGGGTAGACGTTGTATTGGGAATTCAATGGTTGCGAAAATTGGGTACTTAGTCCGCTAACGATCAAGAGCACTTCATCAAATTCAAATGGCAAGGGTAAAGGTACAAATTGTACGGTTTCCAACCACCCCAAACTCAATTGGTTACATCACATCGAATGGAAAGGATAATTCGAAAAAGGTGCACCTACTTACATAATTCAATGTCAAGAGATGGAGTATGACTACAAACCACCAGAGATACAATAGCTAATCCAAAAACACCACAAGGTGTTCCAAGAGCTTTCGATGGAGCTCCCACCAAATAGGAAGATTGAGCACATAATTGAGATAGAACTAGGGGTAAAACCTGTCAATACCAAACTGTACATATATCCCCATCACCATAAAACCAAGAATCAAGATTGAAAGGTTGACTCAAGATTTGTTAAAATATGGAGTCATTTCAAAGAGCAGAAGCCCTTATGCAGCTCCAGTAGTGCTAGTTCAAAAGAAGGATGGATCCTTCAGGTTGTGCCCCTAGTTCAATTAAGAATTAAGGACTCGACAAGGTAACAATTAAGAATAAATCCCTATCCCATTCATCGATGAGATGATGGATGAACTTCATGGAGCTAAGTACTTCTCGAAATTAGACTTGAGATCAGGGTATTACCAAATCAGAATTAGATTGGAAGACGTAGCAAAAACTACTTTCCGTACTCATGAGGGCCATTATGAGTTCAAAGTAATGCACTTCGGAATAACTAACACTCCAACCACTTATCTGTAAGTTTTTATCTCATTCCCCAACCCGATTTCAAGCCACCATTTTCATCATTGTTTAATGCCCAACCCTATTTAGTTTCAGCTGCAAATTAGTTCATTTTCTCATAAACAATTTAGACTGAAACACATGAAGAATTTTACAACTTTAATCAGAAGCAATAAAAACACAGTCACACATAAAAATTTAGACTTAGAAGTTTTTGGTCCATTGACCCAGGCAAAACCTCAACCTCCAGGGAAAACCTGTGAGAGAGTATTTCTTTATTTATTCAGTCAACAGTACAGCAGAATTAAAATTTTCAGTTACACCTTACCTCAACCGGAAGAGAAAAATTTCAACCTCAAAATTTGTGCCACTTCAAAAATTAATTCTTAGAATTTCCAGCCTACTAACCACCTCGAAATTCGTGCTGCTATAGGACTATACAGATTGCCAATGCAGTCTGAACCTCGAAATTCGTGCCCACAGGAACAACGAATTTCTACCTCATAATTTGTTCCATTGCCTCGAAATTTGTGCCCTTTCTATGATTGAAAACATTGTAAAAAGAGGTACAGTACGACTGCAATTAATGCTCAATTGTTGCCTCAAAATTCATGCCAATGTTGTTGTACGGATGCGTTGGAATTTGTGCCAATTCAAGCTGTACAGTTTCTTGGGAAATGTGCCTTTGCTCAACCTGCTCACCTCTTCTTAAATTCTACTCTCTTGCTCTCTCTCTCTCCCCTTTCTCCAATGCTCATGGAAAACTGAATGAGTCTCTCATGCCTTCCCTTGCCTTTTTGGTGTTTAATTAGGAAGCTGAATGGTCATCTAATCCAACCGCCCACAATGGCTTAGATCAATGGATGAAATAATGTGCACTTTATTTCTCTCCAAAATTAATTTCACTCAACTTAGAATTAATTTTTTCCAAAAAGTCACTTTAATCACGAAAGTGAAAATTAAAACTCATCTCAAGTCATTTAATTGCAAGGGTCATGTTATTTTCCCCTTTTAAGTGACTTTGGAAAAAATCACTAGGGGAACACTTTTTTAGGTACAAAAATCAACACTCCCTCTTACCAAGGAAGGTGTTCTACACCACACCCAACTTGTCTCTGAAATTAATGAACTTGCCTCTTCCAAGAGACTTCGTCAGGATATTTGCAACCTGCTCATTAGTGGAAATGTACCACAACTCCACATCTTCTCTCTAAACATAATCGCAGATGAAATGGTACCTGATCTCAATATGCTTTGACCTGTCATGAAATATTGGATGCAACTCTTATTGTCACAATAAATCACAGTAGGCCTCAGCTCCTGATCAAATAAATCCACCAATAACTTGAGAAGCCACAATGCCTTGCAACTAGCCTGACTAGCTACCATTTACTCAACCTCTGTAGAACTCAAAGCAATAGAGTTTTGCTTCTGACTGAACCACAACACTGTCGTCGAGCCCAAACTAAAGCAACATCCGGAAGTGCTCTTCTAGTCTACCACACTACCTGCCCAATCTGAATCCGTGAAGCCAATCAAACTAACCCCATCCGATCTCCTGTAATCCAGACCATAATCCATTGTACTAGTAGGGTATCTCAACACATGTTTCGTGCCAACCCAGTGCGCTCTCCTAGGCTCCACCATGAAGTGACTGAGAATGTTCACCGCGAAACACAAATCTGGCCTAGAGTTGACCAGATACATCAACGAACCTATGATCTTATGATATAAGGTAAGATCCACCAACTCTCCCTGATAAGCATGAAGCTTCTTCCAGTTGGTGACCATAGGTGTAGACATCGGCCTGCAATCCTCCATCCAAAATCTCCTCAAATTATCTACTGCATACTTTCCCTGCCCCATGAAAACATGACCAGGCTCCTGCCAAACCTCCAATCCCAAAAAACATGCATCAACCCAATGTCAGTTATCTCATACTCTGAAGCAAAATCTCTCTTGCAAACTGCAATAGGTCTCTCCTCACCTCTAATAAACAAATCATCCAAATACAACAAAAGAATGAGCAGATCATCTCCAACCATGATGGAGTAGAGATTCGGCTCAAGCTCACTCTTCTAAAAACGCATCGACAACAAGTAAGAGTCTATCCTGGAATACCAAGCTCGAGGAGCTTGCTTCAACCCATACAAGGCTTTCTTCAGCTTGCAAGCATGAGACTCTTTCCCATCAATCTCAAAGCTCTGTGGCTGCTCCACATAAACCTCCTCCTGTATGATTCCATTGAGAAATGCAATCTTTACATCCATCTGATGGATCTTCCAACCCATTTCTGCAGCAATGGAAATCAATGATCTGATAGAAGTGTAACAAACAACTAGTGCAAAGATCTCGTCATAATCAACTCTCTCTACTTGTGAAAACCCCCGCGCCACAAATCGAGCTTTGTATTTATCCACACGGCCATTTGCAGCATGCTTTACCTTATAAAGCCATTGAGAAGTCACCACTGACTTCCCCCCAGGTCTCGGAACAATCTCCCAAACATTGTTCTTCATGATGGAATGGTACTCTTCTATCATGGCATCTCTCTAAACATGATGTTCAGAGGCCTCCTCAAAAGTAGATGGATCTGAATCACGAAGACTAGCAATCAAGGCCATACCCTACTTATCTGGCATCACTATAAGTCCTCATTGGTTCCTTGGGCGCTCAAAAATCCTTTGCTTCCTTCAAGGTATCACTAAGCCATTTAGGCTTCCTCTTCCCTGAAGGTTGCTTCCAAACTAGTCTGCCATCATTTGAAGAACTCCCAGAAGTAGAAATCCCAAAAACCTGTGTACCAGGAGCTGGTGAACCAACCACTGGTGAAATTTGTGATCTGGTAGTTATGTATGGTGAACCTATGACCTGAGAACCAAAACCTGCACCCAAAGTACCTGCTGGCTGAACCAATCCTGTGCTTGTAACCTGTGGCCCATTAACCCTGGAAACCTGTGAACCTGTACTCTGCACTAAAGGTACCTATGAAGCTGCCTGAGGTGTGGGAACCTGCTGCTCTTGCATCGACTCTCTGGACTTCTTGAAGGTTCGCTCCTCAAATCTCATTTCCTGCCTCACAACAACCTTTCTTAGGGCAGGAAGATAAACACGGAAGGCCTTCGAAGTCTCATCATACCCCACAAAGATGCCTCTCTCTGCAATGGGATCAAGCTTTGTTCTCTTCTCAGAAGGGACATGTGAAAAAGCTAGGCAACCAAATATGTGAAAATGACTAACCTCAGGCTTCTTTCCTGTGAACATCTCCTCAGGAGTCTTGCTCCCCAAGGCACGATGGGTACTCCTGTTCTGAAGGTATACAACTATACTACATGCCTTGGCCCAAAGAAAGAAAAGAAGTGACTGATCATGTAACATGGCTCTCGCTGCTCCAACAATAGATCGGTTCTTCTTTTCTGCTACTCCATTTTGCTCAGGCGTGTATGGTACTGTCAGTTGTCTCTATATGCCCTCTTGTCTGCAATACTCATCAAACTCCTTGGAGGTATACTCACCCCCATTATCTTATCTATGTGCCCGAATCCTCCTCCCAGTTTGGTTCTCCACAAGAGCTTTGAACTCTTGGAACCTTTGCAAGACCTCCTTTAGATTTCTTGCTCCTCAAGAAGTAGATCCAGGTCTTCGTGGAATGATCATTGATGAATGTCACATAATACTCAAAACCTCTCAGAGAAACAGATGACATCGGACCACACAAATCAAAATGTATCAAATCAAGCACTCTTGCCGACCTGCTATCACTACTCGTAAAATTAGTCTTGGTGTACTTTCCCAAAGCACACCCTCTTCATACATCTTTGTGCTCAGTGATGAACTCAGGAAATCTTGTCACCATGGCCCTCAACATCCTCAAGGCTAGATGATGCAGATGAGCCATCCTCCTATGCTATAGCTCACAAAGCTCACTGTTGTTGCTATGTGTCAAAGCATACTAGGGCTGAAGTAAGAGTTTGTAAGGCTTCTCACATCTGACTCCAATGGTGTAAGAGGCAGATGGTCCTATAGTCTTGGGGAATACACGCACGTGTCCATCCAAAAAAGACACCCCAAGTCCCCTATCCTCAATCATGGAAACTGATATCAAATTCTTTTTCAGCCCAGGTACAAACAAGACTTCCCTTAAAGTCTTGGGACTCGTGGATTGTCTCGGAAATGTAATGGTCCCACGCCCAACAGCTTTGGCAACAGTGTCATCCCCCAACACTACCTCCACATCTATACCTTCCTGTGAAAGCTCGGAGAACATCTCTCAAGCATTTGTCATATGGCTCGAATCTCCATTGTCAATATATCACGTGCTGGTGGTGGATGCATTGAAAGAATTGCTAGTCAACAAAGAATGCTCCCTCTCAATCTCAATGCTTGTACTGGTGATGATGGATACTCTCTCTCTCTATCTCAACATGCCCAACACAAAGAGAAAACTCTCTCTCAAATCTAGCTGTAAACTCATCAACCTCTGCTGAAGCTGTTGTTTGCTGCTGCTGTTTCTTCTTCTTCTGTGGGCATTGTCCAGCATAGTGCCCAAACTTCTGACAAGAAAAGCACTTTACAGTGCTCAAGTCCTTCTTCTGTCCACCCTGTTGTTTAGCGCCCTTCTTAAACTTCTTCCCTTTGGAATTCAAAGCCACATTCTCCTCATCCTCACTACTAGTAGAAGAGCTCCCCTGCACAAGACTTCTTCGGGTCTCCTCCTAAACAAAGTCATCCCAAAGTCTATCCCAAGAAGGTAAGTTCTCCCTGGCCACTATAGCTTCCACAAAAACAACCCAAGGCTTTGCAATCCCATTCATAGTTGTCCACACTAGCTCAGTGCCAGAAACAACCTCCCCCACTGCTACAAGCTCACCTCTCACCTGAGATATCCTAGTAAGGTAGGAAGTCACTCCCTTGGCCTTGGCCATCTTGATACTCTTTAATTTTTCCCTCAACACCATTTTTGTATTCTCATTTGAGCTTTGAAACAAGCTGGTCAAAGCATCCCACATTTGATATGCACGGGTTTTGCTAGAGATGTGTGGGATAACATGATCTTTAACTGCATCTAGAATAATCCTTTTAGCTTTTATGTTCTTCTTGTTGAAGGTTGCAAGTGCTTGTGGACCGGTGGAAGCAGGAACTGCGACATGGTTAGCTTGTGTGCTATGAACCACTTCATCCCAAAGTTCATTTTCCTCCAATGTAAGCACCAATCTAGCTTTCCATGGAACAAAATTCCTAGCCCCATCTAGCCTATCCTTCAACCTAATTCCTATTGCCATTTCACTGCAAATTCAAGTCCCAACAAGGTGTTTCCCACTGACAAAACAATTCACCAACAGTCTAAAAATTTTCACTGTATTAATTCTACTCCTCTAACTCAGCTTTGATACCTTGTAAATTTTTAACTCATTCCCCAAGCCGGTTTCAAGCCACCATTTTCATCATTGTTTAATGCCCAACCCAATTTGCTTTCAGCTGCAAATTAGTTCATTTTCCCAAACAATTTTGATTGAAACACATGAAGAATTTTACAACTTTAATGAGCAACAATAAAAATACAGTCACACATAAAAAATCAGAATTAGAAATTTTTGGTCAATTGACCCAGGCAAAACCCCAACCTCCGGGGAAAACCTGTGAGAAAGTATTTCTTTATTTATTTAGTCAACAGTACAGTAGAAATAAAAAATTTCAGTCACAACTTACCTCAACCGAAAGAGAAAAATGTCAGCCTCGAAATTCGTGCCACTTCAGAAATTAATTCTCAGAATTTCTAACCTGCTAACCACCTTGAAATTTGTGATGCTACAGGATTGTATTGATGTTGTATGGTCTGAACCTCGAAATTCGTGCCCATTAGAATGGAAAATTTTTGCCTCGAAATTCGTGCCAATGTTGTTGTACGGATGTGTTGGGATTTGTTCCAATTCAAGGTGTACGGTTCCTTGCGAAACGTGCCTCTGCTCAACCTGCTCACCTCTTCTCAAATTCGACTCTCTCTCTCTCTCTCTTTTCTCTAATGCTCATGGAAAACTGAATGAGTCTCTCATGCCTTCCCTTGCCTTTTTGGTGTCTAATTAGGACGTTGAATGGTCATCTAATCCAAGGGCCCACAATGGCTTAAATCAATGGATAAGATATAATGTGCACTTTATTTCTCTCCAAAATTAATTTCACTCAACTTAAAATTAAATTTTTCCAAAAAGTCACTTTAATCACTAAAGTGAAAATTAAAACTCATTTCAAGTCATTTAATTGCAAGGGTCGTGTTGTTTTCCCCTTTTAAGTGACTTAGGCAAAAATCACTAGGGGAACACTTTCCTAGGTACAAAAATCAACATTTTCAAGCCGCAATGAACAAATTGTTCCAGCCATATTTGCGAAAGTTTGTATTAGTATTTTTTATGATATCCTCCTATATAGCAAAACTTGGAGAGCATATTCGACACTTAGATCAAGTACTCACCATCTTGGAAGAACATCAATTTTTTGCAAAAATGTCAAAATGCACTTTTGGAAAAGAAGAGGTGGACTACCTAGGCCATATAATATTGAAGGAAGGAGTCAAGGTTGATCCAAGTAAGATCAAGGCCATCACTGAGTGGCCCAAACCAAACAACATCTCGAAATTAAGAGGATTTCTAGGCTTGACAGGATATTATCGAATATTTGTGAAGAAAAACGCCCATAAGACTGCCCCTCTAAAAGATTTATTGAAGAAAAATTCATTTCGATGGAATGATGAAGTTGAAAAATGTTTTGAAGCATTGAAAAACATTTTGTCATCAATGCCAGTATTAGCAACACCGAATTTCACAAAACCCTTTGTGGTTGAGTGTGATGCTTCAGGATTCGGGATAGGAACAGTCTTGATGCAAGAAGGTCACCAATAGCATTCGAAAACTGAAAGCTCAACAAGAGAGAGAGTCTGAAGTCCACATATCATAAAGAAATGCTTGCCATTATACATGCTCTAGCCAAATGGCAACAATACCTTCTAGGGAGCAAAATATTGATAAGAACAGACCACAATAGTCTTTAATATCTCCTACAACAAAAAACATTGTCAACTGAACAACAAAAATGGATAGAAAAAATTGCTACATTTGACATGAAGATACTACATAAGAGAGGAAAGGATAATGTAGTTGTTGATGCCCTTTTTCGAAAAGATGAAGAAGTCAAGTATTATGCGATCTCAGTTGCAATTCCATACTGGTTAGATGAAATTCGAGGAGAATATGCCAAGGACCCAGACACGTGCGTTGATCAATGATCCTAATCGAAGTCCAAAATTAGAATGGAGGAACGACATCCTTTGGTATAAAGGAAGGATCTACTTAAACCTAACATCAAGGTTTAAGACTAAGGTGTTGAGGGAATCCCATGACTCACCAACTGCAAGACATGTAGGTTTTTTCAAAACTTACTACAATGTCGGGCAATCATTCTATTGGAAGGGAATGTATAAAGACATTCAAAGGTATGTAGCCAAGTGTGACACATGTCAAAGAACTAAAAAGTGAAAATGTCATGACACCTAGGCTACTCCATCCGCTGCACATCCCAAACCAGAAGTGGGAGAAAATCTCCATGGATTTCATCGAAGGGTTGCCCTTATCTAAAGGCAAGGACAAAATTTTTGTAGTCGTGGACTGATTAACGAAATATGCACATTTTTTGGGTATAAAGAAAATTGATTCCCTTAAACAAATCGCTGAAGTATTTTGTAAAAATATTTACAAATTACATGGTTTTCCCAAATTCATTGTTAGTGACAGAGATGCCAAATTCACAAGCGATTTTTGGAAGGAATTCTGCAAACAAATTGGGATCACTCTTAAACATGAGCTCAACCTATCATCCCCAAACAGATAAACAAACAAAAGTTGTTAACAAATGTTTGGAAGCCTATCTTCGTAGTTTTTTCACTGACAAGCTGAACAAATGGTTACAGTGGTTACATCTTGCAAAATGGTGGTATAACTCTGTCCATCACACATCAGCCCAAATGACACCTTTTCAAGCTTTGTACAGTTATGCACCTCCCAAATGGAAGGAAATCATTCAAGGGGATGCAAAGGTACCTGCAATAAAAACTCTACTTGAAGAAAATCAGAAAGTAATGCAAGTACTGAAGGATAATTTAACCATGGCACAAAATTGTATAAAGCAGCAAGCAGATCATCATAAAACAGAAAGGGAATTTGAAGTAGAGGATTGGGTATTTGTGAGACTAGAACCATACAAGCAATTGTCACTTAAGCAACAAGGGAAGAATAAATTGGCTCCCAAGTGTTATGGACTATATCAAATTATCCGAAAGATTAGCCCCGTAGCATATGAATTGAGGTTACCAGACAAAAGTCGAATTCATGACGTCTTTCATGTATCGTGCCTAAAAAAAATGTTGGGACAATGTCAATTCACCCAGACAACACTTCCAATCCTAGATGTGGAAGGAAAACTCATTTTGGAACCAGAAGCTATCATCTCCATAGGAAAGAAGACTATGTTCTCGAATAATTAAATAATATATCATTAAATGGAAAAATCTTCCAAAAGAAGACACTTCATGGGAAACAGAGAAGTTTATTCAGCCACATCTGTCATTACCCTGCTTTGAGGACAAAGCATCTTAAAAGAAGAGGGCAATGTTACATATAAAAATTATTAAATAAGGAATGTAACTATATTTATAGATAATTATATATATATACAATATAACAAATATTAGCATAATTATTAATTATTAATTATTATAGGTCGTGACTTTCTATAAAGTCATATTAGCCAGTGAAACAGCCTATATATGATCGAGCCTTTGTTAATGTAACCATATAAGATATTTTTATAAAAAATACAATTATTCGGATTCATATCTTGTATTAATTTTTTTCTTCCGCTCCAGATACGAAAAAATACATGTCGGACACATGTTGGGAGCGTGTTTGTGTCCGACACGATGACACACGACAGGCCAGGGGTTTTGGGCATGTCCGGTTTCTTAGTGTAAAAGCTATTCATGTTTTAGAAATGCCAAATGCCCTCTAGGCTCTAACAAATTGAGAAATTGATTTTTGACCTACCTTGTCACATATTAGATACTCAAGTATTAAATCTTTGTGATGATCAAGAACAATATTGTCTGTTCAGTGCACTGTTACCTCACCTATATAGAATATTACAAGGCCTGATTAATCTTCCCATAAAGTTCCTGTACCAAATGGTTATTACCATGGTCATTACTCATAGCTCATTACTAGGATATGATCAGGGCGATTCTGTTCAAGTGACCTCTTATCACACTAGGGAAAGAAATAGGGTATTTACACTCTAGCAAGGCCCCTTAACATTGTGATCACAAATTGATCACTGCTGATAAACAAGGCAATAGTAGGCAGAACAACCAATTTCTGTTCAACCAAAAGAGCTGGCAAGGGCTCGAAAGACTCAACTGGTAACCTCCCACAACACGCAGCAAAATGCAACTCTAACAACAGATTGAAAAGGCTTTAATTGCAAAATATAATATGTAAT
The DNA here is from genome assembly GCA_001517045.1 of Pseudotsuga menziesii. Classification (NCBI taxonomy): domain Eukaryota; kingdom Viridiplantae; phylum Streptophyta; class Pinopsida; order Pinales; family Pinaceae; genus Pseudotsuga; species Pseudotsuga menziesii. The sequence goes on from LPNX010992356.1 coordinate 238,387, forward strand.
TTATAATGTTCTGCAGGAGTAATTTAGAGTACTGTAGCTATTCCAGAACTAGGAAAACAAATGCAGTACACAGCTTTACCAAACTCTTCGAAAGCATGACCTTATTGATAATAAAAAAATTCAGGAATACATAAGGAAAAAATAATTTTCTGAGAAGGTATGGACCCCAACCCATGCCCAGGGTTTCCAAGCGACAGTATTAACGCTGCACTTGGTCAAAGAAGTGAAAATAAATGACAAGATTAAAAACTTGTCCAAGGTACGAACCAAATATCTCGTAGTTTTCATTTTCTGTAAGAATATATTATGCATTGTTTGTTATTATAACCTCATTAGCAGCGTAATGAAGTATTTATGCACATCGATATGGTCATGATGATCAAACTCCCATTTTTGGAATATGAGCATCCACTTGGTTGAAGATATCCAAGACTTTGACTGACTAAATGAAAAGTTACCTTTTGACTATAAATATTCACTTCGCCTTACCTTCGAAACAAATAGACATATAACCATAAATAAATTGAATGGAAGGTAAGGGACCAAGTGGGATAAGTTTGTTGTGTGTGTGTGGATGTGCTTGTTTCAATTTGTAAAGATAATGATTTTTCTTTGACTTCAGTATCTGAGAGGAATCAACTGAGCTGTACTGCAATGCATGTAACAGTGTATATGTAATTTTTAAGATCACTTATTAGACTTCTTTATATTTTAAAATTCAGCAAGTCTTTTTTTTATAGATAAAGTCCTTTTTGTTGACGGAGAGGATATTTCAAGCCTTTACTGCATTAGCTCAGCTTCATTGCATTGTCACAACTTCATGTGTTGATGGGATTTGAAATTAGGTCTCAGCAATGAAAGCATTCTTGACTTTACCATTTGACCACAATCTACTTGACAATGTTTGATAAAAGTTGAGATGTTGCTTTTTTCTGACAAAAGTGGCCCTAACTGTAAATAATTCTTTTTCCCTGGGGAATGCTTGAGCTGTGAATTAAATGCTTTTTTACTAGTGACTTGACAATACTTTATTGGCTTTGTATTGCAGGTATGCCGGATGTTCAAGTTGCTTGATGTTGACAATGACAACGCAATCAGCTGGAATGACTTCAGCACATGTTTGGAAAGAAATCCTATATTGATTGCATTGTTTGGGTCACAGATTTCCTTAGATTGACTATCCTGAGCATCAGAGTGGCTTTTTAATGTTTAGTGATGCGAAGGTTCATTTCATGATGAGATGACATGAGTGGCCATTTGATTGTTTGCCAACAATTTTGCCTGTATTCAGTAAGGTTGATGGACTTTTCTTTTGTGTTAATTCAATATTCTTTTGCAATGAATTCAAGGGTTGCATCTGTAGATAGTGATGAGGAATATTACTGTAATTGTATCAATCATGATTAGAATGGCTCCTTAGATTTGAAATTTTAACACCTCTCATAGCTTATCAAGCATAATTTCAGAAATATTCATAGTAGAATGAGGCGCAATATTATTCTTCTCTTAATGCTTCCACATTTGTTATTTTGAAAGGACACTGCCTTCCGGTTTTTAGTAAATCAACTATTTTGTCTGGTGTATTTGGATTACTTATATCACAGTTCATTGTGGTTGAAGTTAAATGTTTCCAATGGTTTTGGTGTTTTATAATCTGGTTGTAAAAGTACAAGTACCTACCACTGGTGAAGGCAAACAAAATGTCTTTAGCTGGAGAAAATACACCAATATGATGCTACCAGCAATTTCTTGCCTGAGCTGAAGAGTAATAAAAGATGAGGGAATATTGTACCTGACGATTTCAGCACTGAAGTAAGTTTAAGCCATCGTACTTTTTCTTGTCTATTTTGGGACTTTTGAAGGAAGGACGCGTTTGGTTATCTACAATACTGACTTGTTTTCTGTTGATGCAAGAACTGCTATGAGATTGGAATAGAGGGACCAGCCTTGAGCTGATTATTGAAAGGCAGACGCATACCTAGATTTAGATGATATGCAGAGTCCCTAAATTATGGGCTTGCACCGCAGCATGATTGGGGCTTGTACAGTGGAACCTATCTGATGCGCATGCATTAGGAAAAAACCCTAGAAAAGCTACTCAAATTTGTCCCTGTAATCTTCAGGTTTTTATGTAGTTTTAAAACCATATCAGTCCTAGAAATCCTTCCTAAGGTCTTGTTATTAAATAATGATTAAATTGTAGTAATAAAATTCTACCAATTTTCAGTAACTAATAATATCAAGCACACCTGGGTATTGCCAATTTTCCATTTCAAACATAAAAGCTTTTGTTCCTAAGTTGTGGTAAAATTGAACTTCCAATAAAAGTGGCTCCAATAAAAGTGGCTCTGAAGTGTAATGGCAATTATATATTTTAAGAGCATACTACTTTGATAACGACAAAAAAGTCATAAATTTCTGAGATTTCAAGACATTTTTTCTTTCTTAACATTAAACAATGTATACATATAAACTTTTATTTTCAAGGATGCCATTCAAGGGATGTATGTAATTCATATTTCTTGTGTTAAATATGTTGCCTGTTTCTTTTTTTCTATATGTGTTCCTATTGATTGAACCGCAATTAATAAATTCTAGTTGTCTGTGAAACTGAATGTTTAAAAAATAGAATTATAATGTTTTAGAAACTGTTTCTTTCCGTCTGGGTCCTTTTTCCCTCGTGAAACCTCTGCCTAATATTAGTGTAAAATATAATCTAATCCTCTACAGAATACCATAAAAATGGAGACATTACCACGGATCAAGAGTTTGTCATCAGAATTCCAATTTTTTTCCATACGGACTACAAGCATTTTATCATACTAAATCCATAAAACGAATTACTATAGGAACTATCAACAAGAGGAATATTTGTAAATTGCAACAAATACGAAGTTTAACAATAATTGCCAAGAAAATCGCAAACTGAGAGAAGGCCATATTATAGCATGAATAGCTGAATAAAGAAATGGCCAACCTTGATGCTATCTACTCCACCTTGTTTGATGAGTTGCCATAGAGTACAAGTTAGTAGTCTTCACAGCATGTAACTGCTGCAGGTTTCAAAGAAGCTTGTTTAGCTAGATCATATTAATTGTAGTTCGCTGTTGAATTTGCGTACGTAACCACTTTCACATGGCTTTTATCTGCTGTATAATGATATAGTCTACAAATCAAATTCATTTTGCTGCTGTTGTTGATTTTGCAAGTCTTTGATTAATATCTTGATGGGAGTGGTATATCTTTGATCAATCCTCTCTCACTGTAGTGGAAAGCCATGATGCTTGACGAAGAAAAATTATCTGGAAGCCGTGATGCTGAACGGAGAAACATTGCCTGGTAGTAGCTATAGAAGGTAAATATTATTTTTAAAAGTTTCCAGGCCTTATAATTGTAGTGTGAGCCTAGCTGAAGAGATCATCCCTTCGAAGAACTAGGGCGAGAGCTTGAAATGAGGCTCCCCTACGAAAAAGATAGAACAATAGAACAAGATGAGTACAATAAATTCATTCTTAATGGTGCTTAACTTTACATCAGAGATAGAGAATAATCTTAAATTAAATATGCAGTATTAATCATTTGTAAAAAATTATCTTCCTATACTACTTAAAACAAATAAAATAGAAAATAAGTATATTGCAAAATAGTTATTTAATAGATAGTAAATGTAAAAACAACCTTAAACCAATGATATAGACCATGAGGATTCTGACCATCGTCTCAAAAGAATAGGAATGTAAAATATTGAGGAGATGAAGCTTAGTTTTGTCTAAGAGTTACCACTCTTTCTTTTACTGAAATTAGGTTTTAAGTAGTGGAGCAAAGTTTGATTTATTGTCAATAAAGATATTGTTTAAGATTTTGAAGTTGACAAACAAAATGATCCAAGTGTGTTGGATTATTCCACAATATTGAGGGGGGTGAATCAGTATTGTCTTTTTCTTTTAAAAATAAAACACAAAATGAAACAAATAGGTTAAAAACACAAATTTTATATTGGAAACCTCAAAAAGCAAACCATCAATTCAAACACATTAAAAAATGAATTTACAAAACTGCTTTATATGCTGCTACAAAAAAGATGCAACACCACCCTGAGTTTCTACTTGCTACAACATACAAAGATGCTACAACACCTTGCTTTTTTGTCTGCTACAACAGATAAAGATGCTACAACACCCTTTGCAGACTTATAGCCTGCCCTAGCGCCACCTTGGTCTAATTTTTATCAGTTTGTTATTCACTTCTTGGACTTTGTCATTCATAATCACAGATACAAGTTGTTTCCTTCAATTATTATGTTGATAAATACCTTAAGATTTCGGACGCATCTCTTTATTTTGGAAACATGCCCTTTCAAATCTAATAGTCACACCTTTTCAAAAATCTGTTATTAACGATTTTTAATTAAATAATTAAATAAAAACTTCTTGATCATTTCTGATCTGAGAGCTCCCTTCTTTGATCGCGGGATTTGTCAAACCAATGCTTGTGGGCTTCCTCTCCTCCATCAACAGGAATACTTTATACTCAGGCCTTTGGGTTTCTCTTTCTCTCATGCCTGTGGGCTTATTTTCCTCCTCTACAAGCTCCCTGTGAACTACCTCACACGAGCTTACCTTCTGTGGGCATCCCCTGAGCTCATGTTAATCAATTTACAGTTAAATCTTCCAGTCGTGTTCTTCTGCAATCTCCATTTTTTATATCACCCTGAGCCGTTGATCTCATTTCGGGTTTTTTCCTTACAGTAGATCTAAGATAGGATGAGGTATGCGGATTTCCGAACTGTGACATTTCTCAAAATGTCTTTAGCTTTCTGCCACAATCGTTCTGCACTGTCGATCTCATTAGAGTGTTATTGATCTTCTAGATTGTGGATTGCGGGTTTGTGACCTTTTCAACATGTCATTTTGAGATTACCGCTTTTTGCACCGTCGATCTTATTCAGGTGCTATCTTGACTGTCGATCTTCCGGATTACGGATTTTGGGTTTATGACTTTTTCAACATTTCATTTTGAGATTTTCGCTTTCCACCATTTTTCTTCCGCACCATCAATCTTGATGCAGATGTTTTCTAAACCGTCAATCTTCAAAATTTAAGGTCGCGGAACTATGATATTTCCCAAATTATTTTCGCAATTCTCTACCTTCCTCCTTCTGCATTCTGTTGGCGAACTTCGGGTTGTGGAAACACATATTACTTTATACTTTGATTTCTTGTCTTCTGCATTCCGCATTCCGCTTCTTGCTTTTTGCCTTCTGCATTTTGGGTTGTGGAAACTCATGTTATTGTATACTTTGATTTCTCGTCTTCGGGTTTTGGGTGCCCATATTATTCTAGACCTTGATTTAAAGTCTTACGCGTTCAGCCTTTCGGACTTTAGGTTGCGGATTCATTCTTAACCATTGATCTTTGTCTCTCGAAATATCTTTCCTCTGTCATCGACCATGTTACTGGTTATTCTTTTGTCATTCATGAAACCCTTTGACATCAATGACAACTATATTCTCAACAACCTCCTCCTTTGGCATTGATGGCAACATCTAAACATTCTTCCCTTTTGACAACAATGACAAAGGATAACATTTTATGCTATTGATGATTTCTTGTCTTTCTTATTTTCTTACAACTCTCCCTGTCATCATATCTCCCCTTGAGATTGTGCTTCCTCCTCTACAATTTTTGCAAGGGAATTACTCCCATCTTCTGTTTAAGATGCTCAAAGGCTTCCTTAGGTAGTGGCTTGGTGAAAATGTCAACAGCCTTTTTTTTGTGTCAACATACTTTAATTTGACAACCTTCTGGGGCACTTTTTCTCTTAGGAAATGATATTTTATTGGTATGTGTTTTGTACTGGAGTGCATGACAGGTTCTTTTTGACATATTTATGGCATTGGTATTGTCACAATTTATTATTGTTGGGTGCTCATATTTCATAAGTCCTCCAGGGTCTGCTTCATCGAAATGACATGGGTGCAACATGACGGAGCAACAATATATTCGGCCTTTGCTGTGGAGAGTGAAATGGAAGATTGTTTTTTACTTAATCATGAAACCAGACAATTTCCTAAGAAGAATGTTGCTCCACTAGTACTCTTTCGATCATCCACACTTCCTGCCCAATCTGTATCATTAAATGGTGTGATCCATACTCTATAGTACTTTTCAAATATTTGAAAAATCTTTTTACTACTGTTACATGCGTTTCTTTGGGGTTTTACTAGAACCTAGCAACCAAATCTACAGCTTGCATTACATATAGCAAGCTTCATCTCATGGATCTATACATGGTGTGATCCACTTCCAAAGACTCATCGTCCTTACTTAATTTACAACCTGTGATCATAGGAGTACTAATAGGTTTGGAGTCTTCCATCTTAAATATCTTAAGCATATTTTTGATGTACTTAGTTTGATAGATAAAGATTCATTTGTCAGTTTGATAAACTTGTAATCTCAAGAAGAATATTAGTTCACCCAATATTGACATTTCGAGTTTCTTCATCATTCAGAAGCAAATTATACTTAGTATTTGTAAATTGCTTTCAAATATGATGTCATCTACATAAACAACAACATTGATCATATTTTCATCTTCAATTTTTAAGTAGGGATTACTTTCAGTGGCCCCTCTATTAAATCCTTGTTGTTTTAAATAACTGTCTAGCCTCGAAACCCAGGCCCTTGGAGCTTGTATGAGACCATAGAGTGCCTTTTTCAGCTTGCAAACATAGTCTTTGTTTCCTGATAATATGAAACCTTTAGGTCGTTCAATATAAACTTTTTATTTTTCCATTTAAAAATGCAGACTTGACATCCATTTGATATACTTTAAAGTTTTTATGGCTTGAGAGTGCTAGAAACACTCTGATTGCTTCAATTCTTTCCACAGGGGCATAAGTTTCTTCAAAATCAATCCATTCTACCTGAGCATGCTCTTTATATGCTAATCTTTCATTGTTCCTTATCACTTGACCATCTTGATTGAATTTGTTCTTGAAAACCCATTTGGTCACTATAACATTCTTATATTTGGGTCTTGGCACAAGTTCTCAAGTCTCGTTTTTCTCAATCTGATATAATTCCTCATTCATGGCTTTAACCCATTCATTACTTTTGTTGGCTTTTGTAAAATCCTTAGGTTCCACTATTGAGAGCAGGGCTTGTTCATTAAATGTTAGTTGCCTCCTTGTATTAACTCCAGCATTTTTATCACCTAATATCTGTGCCTCCGGATGATTCTTATGTGTCATTCTAGATGGAACTTTTGTATCATGTCTTGGGGAGTCTTCTTCACTTTCCTATGTATCTCCCTTCTCTATTCCTTCTTCTTCATCATGAGTATTTTTGTCTTCTTGTAAGTCTTCATTATTCGTATTTCAGCATTGTCATGACTTCTTGGTTTTATATCATGTATTCTTACATCTGCACTTTCTACAATCTTGTGTAACGTTTTATTGAAACATCTATGTGCCTTCTTGGAAGATGAATATCCTAGAAATATTCCTTCATTGGTCCTAGAGTCAAACTTGCCAAGATCATCCTCGTTACTTTTAATGTAACACTTACTGCCAAATACTTTGAAATATTTGACTGAGGTTGGTCTTCCATACCATAGTTCATAAGGGGTCTTATCTTTATTCACTCTGAGTTGTCCTCTATTAAGTATATAGACAGTTGTGTGTACTGCTTCTTTCCAATATGCATCTGATAGCTTTGCTTCATTAAGCATTGCTTTGGAAGCTTCTTGGATTGTTATATTTTTCCTTTCAACCACACCGTTTTGTTGAGGAGTCTTTACAGCTGAAAATTGTCTCTTGATTCCATGTTTTTCACAAAACTAATCGAACTCATTTGAAGTAAACTCTTCCCCATTTTCAAATCTAAGACATTTGACCTTCATATGTGTCTCATTTTCAACCATTGCCTTTAAGATTTTGAACTTCTCGAAGGCTTTTGATTTTTCTTTGAGAAATGTCACCCAAGTCATCCTTGTGAAATCATTAATGAGCAACATGAAATAATACTCCCCTTGCAGGGTTTTAGTTCTTATTGGTCCACAGAGATCTGTGTGCACTATTTCCAGAGGATGTGAGGTTATATGTTTTTTTATTTTAAAACTGGCTCAAGTTTGCTTCCCATGTTAACAATGTCTACAAACTGAGTTTAGGGGTTTTACAATTTTAGGTAAGTCTCTTACAGCTTCCTTCTTACTTATTTTGACAAGATTGTCAAAATTTATTTGTCCCATCCTCCTGTGCCATAACCAACTTTCATCAACCATACTTGAGTAACATTGATTTTCATTTTCTAGGATGTATACATTGTTTGAATTTCTTATAGCAATGCCAACAACTCTTCTCGAGTCTCTTTTTTCGATCTCACATTTCTCTGAGTCAAAAATACAGATGTACCCTTGATCACATGTTTGACTTACATTGAGAAGATTAGGTTTGATATTTTCTACTAGTAATACATTTTCTGCTTTGATCTTGTTATTGACAACAGGTATTCCTTTGCCAATTATCTTGAAAGACAAATTGTCTCCAAAAGTGACTTTACCCTTATTATCTTTTAGTGTTATGAATTTGTTTGGCTGACCGGCCATATGTTTTGAACACCCACTGTCCAAGTGCCATAAGTTTTTGTTTTTTGTTGCACATAGAGCAATCGTGGAACTTTCCTTTTATTCATTTTCACTCCAATACTTCTTATGTTTTGTGTCTTGAGACTTAATTGCAACAGTGTTCCTTGTAGGAGTCATCAGTTTACAATCTCTTGCCATATGTTTGTGGTTGTTACATTTGTAACACTTTGGTCATATTTTTTAAGAAATGTAAAAATGTTATGATTTCCTTTTGGTTTATTGCTTGATGACTTCTTCTTGTATTCAGGAACCTTCCCAAAGGCTCTGTAATTTAAGGATTTATGACCAAAGTTATTACAAGAGTAACAGTGACCTAAAAATATCTGCAGATATTTATTTGGTCTCTTAGGCACCATATTATTTATTTTTTATATTGAGAGTTTAGAGCAGCTTTCTTTCTCTCTTCCTTTTTAATTGGACTCTTTAGTGCTTAAGCATAGCTTTTCATGTTTCCTCCTTGATTAGTGAAAGAGAAACATTCGGGTTTCTTTTCTTTGTTAAAACCCAAGCCAGATCTATTGCTTGATGCTCTTTGGCTATTCAGGATATCATCTAGAATCCTTGAGCTATTCTCAAACTTTGATTTGATAGATCCTTTATCAAGTTTTTTCTTGAATTGTATGATCTCTTCTTCAAGTCTCTCAAATTCTTGTGTTCTTCTTTTGGCTGCAGGTTTAGGTCCTCAATCATTTTGGCATCTAGAAGTTGAGATGCCAACTCACTAATGATATGACTTGACTGTTTGTTCTTTTTTCTGCATTTCTCAAGTTCTTCAAGAGCGCTAACAAGTTCAGCCCTTAAGTCTTACTTCTCCTTCTACATTCGAGTCACTATTTAAAGCTTGAGTATCTAAACCCATGAATAGAATTTAAGTTTCTTCATCTTCACTTGTATTTGCATCTTCACTATCGTCATTGGTGTAGACAATTTCCTTTTTCTCATAAGACTTCTTCTTGTTTCTTGTTTTACCCTTTTTGAATTTTGAGGTTTCTCTCTCATCACTATCATCTTGTTTGGGGTAAGTACATTTTGAAGCAAAATGTCCAATTCTTCTACAGTTAAAACATTTCAAGGGTAACTTTTCTTTATATTTGTTGGTACCCTTCTCAAGTTTTTTAATAAAAAAAGCTTCCTCATCATCTAGGTTCTCTGATTGATTTTTGGATGAGGCTTTAAATGTTGCTTCTTTTCTTGAGGATTCTTTTAGTCCTGCTCTCATCTTATTTGCAGTGACAATTCCATGTAGTCCATCTACTGTCACATGGTCAATATCATATCTTTCTTCTAGGGTGGATAATTTTGAGTCATATTTCATTGGAAACGTTCTTAGTACCTTGCTCACAACTTCTCTCTCGTTTAATTTTCCTCCAAGCCCTCTAATAGCATTGACAACCCCGTCTACTTTTAGAAGGTATTCCCCAATATTCTCTTCTTCTTTCATTTTAAGACTTTCAAACCTCCCTTTATATGTTTGAAGCTTGGATTCTTTGACTTTAGATGCTCTTTCATAAATAATTTTTAACTTATCCCAAGCTTGCTTGGCAGTCTTGCATCGCATAACTTTTGTAAATACAGTTTGTCAACCCACTCATAATTGCATTTAGGGCTTTGGAATTATCTTCATATTGGCCTAGTTCCTCTGGGTCTATAAGTGCTTGGTCATCTATTTTATACTCTTTCTCAATTGCTGCCCAAACCTTCCATCCAAGGGACATCATATGGCACTTCATTCTCACACTTCAGTATGCATAATTTTCTCATGTGAATAATGGAGTTTTGTTGGTGGCTAAACCTTCTTGTTGATCCATAGTGGTTTTTAAATAGGATCTACCTTCCAGTGGTTAAACTGTAGTGAAGGAACTGGGGTGAATCAGTGTTGTATTTTTCTTTTAAAAATAAAAACACAAAATGAATCAAAAAGGTTAAGACAAATTTTATCATGGAAACCTCAAATAGCAAACCACCAATTCAAACTCATTAAAAAATACATCTACAAAATTGCTTTATTTGCTGCTACAGAAAGAATGCAACAACACCCTGAGTTTCTACCTGCTACAACGAACAAGGATGCTCCAACACCTTGGGTTTTTCCCTGCTACACTAGACAAGGATGCTACAACACCCTAGTTTTATGTCTGATAAAGAGACAAAGATGCTAGAACACCCTTTGTAGACTTATAGCCTGCCCTAGCGCCACCCTGCCACCCTAGTCTGATTTTTATCAGTATGTTATTCACTTCTTGGACTCTGTCATTCACAATCACAAAGACAAGTTCTTTCCTTCAATTA